>OMLM01003664.1:118021-131638 GCA_900302695.1 Helostoma temminkii
TGAACAGCATACACATACACATACACACACACTCACACAAACACACAGTAAAATACTAGCTGCAAGGCAACTATGCTAACCTAACAAGTTTTCCAATTTCATTTACTGTGACAAGCCTTCCATGGGCAGACCTACAGTAATATCTGGGGGATTACATAATCAAACACTGGCAAAAGGAAAATAAATTGAAACAGTCAAGATTGCTGTAGCTGTTCTATGAAGTTGATAGCTATTCCCAGGAACAGGACTAAGACCAGCAGAAGAGATGCTTCAGGTCATAGTTGTGTCACTGTGGAACAGCTAGTGGCACATTTTAAACTCAGCATGTTCGTAGTGAATTTATTAGGGGACTTAATTAAAGTTTTAACCGTTAAATGCGTGGCTGTTTTGGTAAACATAGTCTGTGGATTTGAAGACATGTCACCAGTGATGATCCTGGACTTTAGGGGATCCCAGTCAAAGAAAAGCTTCGAGCCCCATCTGAAACAAAGGTGTGCATATATTGTGCTGACGGTGACACCTAATGTATGTACAACAGTTATAGGTAGCTAGATGATTAGATGATTTTGGAGCAGTAGTAATGGTATATAATGGTATACTTTATGGGAGGCTTAAGGGTGTTTATTGTTGTACCAATGTGGGTGACCACTGTGAGCCCCCCAAACATTTCCTGGTTTGCCTGTGCTCGTGGTGTGCCTCTGTCTTTCAGCCCCCTAGATTTGGCTCAATGTATCCATGAAACATTTTTCTAACATCTGATCACACAGACATGACACGTTTTTTTATATTCACATCTTTCAGCCACATTTTCCAAAGCCATTCTCATCTTTAATGGACTTTAAGTGCAGAAATCTACTGGAAAATCACAGGAGAAAGACTGCTGACAACTGCCTGATACAGTATTCATTACATTTGCTGTATCTCCATGTGACATTCATGGGTATGTTGCTAACAGGATTGCAAATTTGCCATAAACTTAAAGGTGACAATTTGACAAAATGCAACAAATGAAGTTTGAAAACACAGCTGTGTTAAACCTGCAGCTAATTGCCTGACCTCATGGCTCCTCCCTATCCTCTACATCCTTTTCCTTTTCCTTTTCTCATTTCATAACAGACTTGTTAAAGAGCAAACTAATTAGTATGTCAGCCATGGTGGAGTACATAGCAAGACATCAAGTACTGGAAAATACATCTCGAGTAAGGCAGATTACTAAATGCATTACTTAAGAAACTTATCCATAAGCAACCATTATCATATGATTGTGACTTTGTGTTCTGCACAAAATGTGTCCATGATGTTTACGTATGCTTATGTGTGTGTCTGTACTTGTGTGAGGGAAAGGAAGCACTTGGGCGTAAAAGGCCTGATGCATATTCATCAGGCCTTGCAGACAAAACAATGCAGCGACATAATCTGTGCAATGAGTGCGGATTTAACAGCTGCACAAAGACTTGCTGAGTTACAGTAGGACAAACATTTAGGAACTTGCCACATGATGATGTGTCACAGGAAGAGTGAGAGGAAAGAGTTAGAGTGTATCTGTGCATTTGCATTTGGTTTGGGGCTGGAGTTCAGCAGGAAGCTCCATTTCTCACCTCCATCTGAACACTTAATTACTTCAGCTGGATAATCTTTCACTTAATAAAAGTCTATTAAATTGGCTGTCTGGGTTTAGGCAAGATGTGATTGAGAGAGCTTGGATCAATGCCCCAGTGTTTCTGCTACACTTGGCCAGAATGATTTCCGTGTCTAGCAAAACAGTGGTGCAATTACACTGAATGTTTACAATCGACTAATGTCTTGACATTTGCAAAACATTTTTTGTTTTTGTGATAATTTCAGTACCAGACTGCCATCGGTCTCTGTGTAGGAAAATCTTCTCCAATCACAGATGGGAACCCAGGCCCTGCATGAACCTGCCTGTTGACGTCTGTGCAAACTCACTGCTGCAGATGAGTGGACCCAGATGCTGTAAATAAAGTCTATTCACTGACGTCCACTTGTGTCCTTTAACATCACAAGCTACCAGTTTTAACCACTAGATGGCATTCCTGCATAGAGAGCAGAAAAAGGCAGAAATCTGGACCCAAAGATTATGACTCAGATAACTGCAGACTGATTTATCTTAATGCAGAACCTAAGGAACCTGTCAACTTGTCTACTGTAGCTAACCCGCCTTATTATGTTTCAGTATTTATTAATCTTACATTATAATTATACATATTTTGTATTGTACTCCAGATTTATTCTGTTCTGATGTTAGCAATTTGTTTTTCAGTGTAACTTTTACTCTACTGCTGTGACGCCTGGATTTCCCCCTCAGGGAATCAATAAAGGGTTTACTTACACTACCTTAAAGACAGGTCTGGCAATTAGATGTTTCAGTGTGTTTGTGTTTTTGAGAATTGACTACCAGCTGTCTTACATCACACATTTTGTGGGTGAACAGCAGCTGTGGTTTCTGTGGCTCTTTTCTTAACATTTATTTTGTTAAGCATGTCATTTCTGTTAAAGCGAAAGGAGACTCCAGAGGAGCTCTCAGAATGCTTCTTCATGTTAGAATCAGCATTTGCACATTTGGCCACATGATTAAAGACGTTAACAGTCAAGTGCACATTTCTGAATAGGTCAAAAAAGATCCAGAGAACCCAGAATGAAATCATACCTTTCCAGAGCTCATCTGGTGAAAACAAATGAAATTGATAACACCATATTATATTATATTATATTATATTATATTATATTATATTATATTATATTATATACATCAGTGGATACGCTGGTTATTGCCAGTGTTTTCACTCTACTCCAGTCATCTGTAGGTGGCAGTAAACAGCTAACAAATGCAGCAATAATTAAAATGAAGTAGAGAAAGAAGAAGACAGGAAGCACTGCACAAGGAAACGATGCAGGTTTCCAAGTTCAATCAGAACTAAAGACAAATAACAGGAGGGGACCCCGTTTCCTTCTTAAGCTTAAGAAATATCTGGTTTGCAAATGAGTTATGAGAAAAATAACTAATTCAACATCTGTGAGAGCTCAAGATACAAACATAATATTTTCTCACAAAGATGATAAATTTCCTTTTTCACTCCAAATCAGCCTCTGGAGTAAATTTCATATGCTGGCTTGTTTCAGTAAGATGTCCGCTGATGCAACTATAACACAGTGATTTGGTCAGCCTGCCTGTCTGTCTGCTTGTGTCGCTCTTTACAGTCGCTGGTGTGAATGCAGTTGAAGGACAGATTTAGCAGTTGAAGGACAGATTTAGCAGTTGAAGGACAGATTTAGCAGTTGAAGGACAGATTTAGCAGTTGAAGGACATATTTAGCAGTTTCAGGTTGTGGGAGCAGATGTGGGAGCATGTTGTTTAAAAAGTGTAGCATGCTCACAAAGCACTTGATGTAAACAAGCTTGGTTGTATCTAGTTGTGATTTCTTAGTCGCATTTGATAAAGTCTGCCAATAATTGTAAGGGCCTGATTTACTAAAGCACGTGCAAACTGTATAACACTAAAACGGCACGAGCTGATCTGTTCAGGTGAGCACTGAGGACTGCATCTTTGAAATGAGTAACACGGTGCACGCCGTGGGTGAAAGTGATTTGCTGTTGCTGAGATTGCGTCTGAATTCAGTACCTTTGAAAGGCAGGTGCAGTCTGCTTTCAGATGACTGAGAGAATATGAGAGAATGGGTCCAAAGGTCCAGTATTTACCACTCATGTTAATATATTTGCAATGACACAAACATATCATGGAGATTCTGGCTGCACTGCCGGCTTCTGCGTTATGAGGATTAAATACGATTCTGTGCCCCTTTAACCACGAGCCGAGCATTTGAACTTTTACTTTTACAGCACATCATCATACCTTAACTTTTGGCACATCCACAGAAAAAAGCGAGAATCCATTCTTCACTTTGACAAACACACTTTTGGGCCAAAGACACGCAGTGGTTCTGTTTGGATCAGTATCATTTTGGATCACATCACAATAGTTTTGCAGGAACTATATAAATGGCAATTTAAAAACTTCTTCATCTTTAAGCCAGAAGTCACGTCAGTGCACAGTCCTGAGAGCTGTGCAAACAAAAACCTGCCCATCATCAGATGCTGATCTTCTTCACAGTGTGATCTAGGCTTGTCTTTGTTAACTGTTTGGATTGGTGTCAGTGGGAATTATGATATATCGTGGACAGTAAAGACAGGACGTCACAGTTCAGTCTGTAACCACCCATTAATACAGAAATATCACATGTTAATCCTGTGGCTGTGGATTTCTCTTCAGATGATCCTGATCCAGAACTGGAGATGGTTTCTGGTACTACAGTGCATCTCATATGGGCTGCACCTCACTGTGTTTGTTGGTTTGTGTCCTGTGTTCACCTCACCTGTCGCTGTAGGCGGCAGCAGCAGCGGTTGCTCCGGTTACGGCTGCAGGTTGGGCGTAGCGATAGGCAGCAGCGGCGGCAGCTGCAGCAGGGTAGCCTCCCTACAGACACACACACACACAAAACACAACTAAGTCACATGACTCTGAGGAACACAACGCAGGTGTGTAAATGTGGGGGTAGAGAGGCTTCATATAGAAATGCAGTTCACGGTAAAATTTTAAGCTATTTTTATTAAATTATGCAGATGATAATGTAAATTTATATTTTATTATTATTATTATTTTTTTTTTTTAAATTCTGTTTCTACTTTAGAAAACTTTTTATACCTTTTACTCTGAAAAAGTACTTCTTCCTACCATTCACAATAAATAAAATGCTGCATTTCTGTATGGGCACACTAGCAAGTGGTGTGTTGTTGGATGTGGGACAAGAAGTGATTTATCAGTGAGACAGAGAGAGGAAATTGGACTGTCGGGATTGAGTTACACTGTATTATTACCACTGCGGGAGAATGGGGAGGTAGAAACAGATCTCAGTGTCTTGACAAGAAAGAATGAACAGATACGTCGAGAGAACGCCAACAGTCTAAGGACACTACGGGATGCTAGAGTTGGACACTTTTATGACTGAAAACATTTGTTATTTTTATTAAATGTGTTTGTTTCAGGAGAAAGAAAAAGTAGAGGAAGATGGGGAAACAAGTCACACACACAAACACACCCACACGAGCCTGTACTGACACTAGAAGTCATCTCCTCGCACCGAGACTGCATGCATGACCCAAAATTACAATTCATGACTACTTAAAAAAACAAAAACAAGAAAGAAAGAAAACACCACTGCATTTGGACCTGATCAGAACAGAACACAGCAAAGCACAACAGAAACATCTGCGCGTTCTGCAAGACACTTGAGCAGAGGCAGAGGGCCAGGACAGAAAAAACACGGTATGTTAGAGGGGAGAGAGCAAGGCTTTGTGGGTGAGTGAAGGGGAAGGAGGACATGGAGCAGTAATACAGGGTGTCTGCATGCAGCAGCTGATCAGCACATGCTTCAGTAATCATCCTGGGAGGGGTCAGCGTAGTTAATTCAGGAAGAGACCATGTTCTCTGTTTCAACTTGAAGGTTTTTAGAGCACCTTGCACCCACGGCTAACCCGGGCCGCACCTTCACCTCCAATTGTCAAAGAAAGATGTGTTTTGTGATCTAGTTTTTGTAAAGATAAAGATGGGTGTCATTTTATTCCAAAACTAGGCAACCACACAAAAGAGACCAAGTTCTCTTTTGAACAAACTGGAAGGAAAAAAAAAAAAAATTACGCTCAGTGTTTAGTTTAATTTAGTAGTTTAGTAGACAAACAAAGCTCTTCTCTGACGTCAAAGAAGTGCAGTGAGTTAGTAGGATATAAAGTCAACCTCAAAGCAGTGGTCATTTGTTTCTCATAAGAACTAAAAGACAACATGTTCCAGATCAGATCAGAAGATGATTCATAAGATCAGAGGAGGTAGTACAGTAAAACAATGCACACTGTGGGTTTGGTGTTGAGTTGACCCTACCTGAGGCAATCTGGGACTAAGGACTGAGTCCTGAAACACTAGTCTATAGAGAGAACAGAAACAACCGTTGTCAACCTGGAGACACACACACTCTTGTTCACACACACGTGTACACTGACGCACGCTGTCACATCCGTCCACAGAGCAGCCTTTGTAGTGGTGTCTGACACCCTTGAGTCTGTCGTTGGGCTGTTCTTCTATTTTTTTATTTTCAGATCAATGTAACCAACTTAAATTGAGCAGCGTTCCTTTTCTATAAATAATCCTAAAACCACCTTGTGTCGTTAAGGATGTGGTTTTATTATAGTGCTTGTGCTGTTCTGAACAGTCCTTCACTGTGGGCTCATTCACCTTGATGCAGGCAGCTCTGTGCAGCGCATGACTGGACGTACATGCAGAATCAACCCCAGAGGGAAAAAGAGCAGGAGGAAGGCGTGTGGGGAGGGACAGAGAGGGTGTGTAGTGGGTGGAGAGTTTACTTACATACAAGTCTGCAGCTCCGTAAAACCCATCCTGATACACCACACTGAGAGAGAGAGGTGGGGGGGTTGGGGGAGGAGGGGGTGGAGTGCAAATGGAGTGGTGCACAGTCCCAAAAACCAGAGTGGATGAAGGTCACGACACAGCAAAAACAAAAGAAGGGACAGAGAGAGAAAGAGAGAGCAGTTATTTCACACCCATGCAACATGCAGAAGGAAATACAACTTCCATTTAAGCTCCACAACCACAAACATTAATCAGTCCGCTCGTGGGGCTCACAGACCTACTGTTCTCCAGCCGCGAGAAAATCAGTGCAGTAAAGACACCACTTTGAGTGGACATGGTCTGAGAGGTGGAGCACATATGGAGGCGGCATTTCCCACCTGTTTCTTCTTATTTGGCTTGATTTGAATGTCCTTGTAATAATCAACCACAAATCCATCAACCAATCATTTCAGCTTTGATTTGACTGCAGTCACTACCCCATCATCACAGCAAAGAAATGACATGCACAGTACACACACACACACAAAAACACATCACACTGTGTGAATCACTTGTGCCCAATCTGTGACAGAGTGACTGCTGCTGCATAATGACTGAGTGTTGGGTGTGTGTTTATGCAAATGTGCTGATGGCGTGTGTTTATTCAAATGAAACTTCAATGGTGCAATCCCATCATACTCCACTGAATAGCTTGTGAACTGGCTGATACTGTGCCAGGTGTGACTAATGTTTGAGCATGAGGAGGGTGTGAGCACAGCTGGTTAAACAGAATCCGGGGAAATGATTCTGAAAACTGCATTCGTGACATGAGTCATTTTATTTTCTATAACACACAGATGTGGCACAGCTACGGAGCATGTGAAGTCAACAACTCTTGTTCGTAAGCAGAAGGTTTTTCTTACCCAGGGTAAGCGGGGATGGCAGGTTGAGGCACAGCAGCACGCACAGCGCTGTAGACAGGCCGACCCCGACCCCTGAGGTGGGCACCGCGAAAAGCTGCAGCTGCTGTCGTGGCTGCTGCTGCTGCTGCTGAAGGGTAGGGGAACCCTGGGACTAGAGGAGGAGAAAAGATTTAAAGGTAGAAAGATTGAACGATGGCAGAAACAAAAGGCAAGAACAGAAAGAAGAAGGGAATAATTCACCTACAGCCTTAAGGGCTTGATTTGAGTAAAAGTGCCCATGAGGAGACGCTGAAGGAGCAGCGCAGTAGCATGAATTAAACACGTGGCTAAAATTTAAACAAGGTGGTAGAGACAGGTTGTAATGGAGACAGGCCTTACCTGCGTACAGCTCTGGTCCGTACACGGCCCCCACCATAGGACTCAATTTCCACCCTGCTGAGAATCACACAGAAAAGGGAAGGGGCAAATAATTACCAGGTGAAGGTTAGATAACTATATACGGTACAGAGAAAGGGAAGCTGACAGAAACTGGAAGACGCACTGGAAGAGCTTCTGAGCTCTCGTCACACTAATCAAGTGAAACTGGAAACTGGATCCAGCTCTGACATTTTACTGGGAGACAGCTTGTTGTCTTGTAAACAGAGAGCGCAGCCATGACGGGCGAGCAGCAGGGATGCTGCATGACCTGAGCACATCCTGTTCAGTAGGTCAACAAACGGTCTGGTCTAATTGCTGGCTACATGGTGGAACACAGACTAAAATCTTTACAGAAACAAAACATATCTGCAGCAGCACGCTGTGAGGTTTCAATAAAACTGATGTTTTTTTCCTCACAGACTCTGAAGGTTATTTGACACAATGTGTTTTTACACAATTTACTGCACTGCAGCTACTTTATTCATCTGAAACCTACTTGCAGTTTGTCTACTGCACCGAAGTCAATGACAAGCAAATATTAACAGTTGGAAAAACTGCAGCAATTCTGTAGTTTAATCCAAGTAAATCTCTAAAGACACACAGAGGAGACCGACTTTGAGTCCTCCATACTTTTCTGTATGCCAACTTGGCTACATGATTCCCTTCATGTAATATTACTACTGTCTGGTACCTGTCTGTATCCTTGCGCTTGTCGTTCCTGCAAAGTGCCCAGTTGATCCGGAGAGTGTGAGCTACATTGTAAAGTCTGATGACGTCATGACTGGTAGGTGGTAGCAAAAATCATAAAACTAAAATAAACTACATGAAGCTGCTTTGCTGACAGCCTCACACAATGTGGCTGCATTGTGTAATTTCCCCTCCTACGTCTGTGTCTCCTTGTGTACCTGTGCTGTTTGGATTGTCGTTAGTGGGAGTCAGTGTGGTCGTTACCATAAGGCAGTGTGCTGAGAGCCTCTCCGTTAGGGTATGGGCTGACCATTTTCTTGTTAGTCATCACCCTGGCGGTGGCATTATTCACCTGGGGAGGGAGGAGCAGACGGTCAAAGACAGACACAACAACTAAGCAGAGGAAATATCATCCTAGGCCTTCCCGAGGATGAATATTTTTACCACAGAATTACAATCAATAGCGCTGCTAGAGGTCTTCACGGGTCCAGTCAGTTCTGGGGGCTGAGTCTAGTTGTATTCCGATGAGCTTTGTTGTGCAAAATACCTGCTATTAAAATCAACATGATTTCCATGTAGCTTTTTTCATAGGTCATTGCCCATAATGTTTTACTGTTGGTGCAGGATGCAGGAACACGACATTAACTGCTGCTCTTTCCACTGCAGCTGCTTATTAATTTATCCAATTAACTGATCAACCACCGTTCTGACGCTGCCATTTGTGGCGTTCGGGTTGTGAGGTTCGCTCAGTTTTCTACAGGTCAATTTTGAGTCAGCTCCAAGCTTTTAGGCCCGTGAAAACCTAATATATGCTGTTATGTTCCAATTATGAATTTCAGTTCAATTCAGTTTATTTATATAGCACTTATTCACAACAAAAGTCAATTCAAGGCACTTTACAATGTAACTACACAGAACTATCTAACAAATCTCACTTGAGCAGCACTAAGAGACAATGAAGAGGAAAAACTCCCTTTAACGGAAGAAACCTCCGGCAGAACCAGGCTCAGGGTGGGTGGCCATCTGCCTCGACCAGTTGAGCTTGTCTGTTTGCCGGTTAATTAGGATGGTGATTTCATTTAAAAGATGGGGACCATTTACTTTCATCAACATCTAGTTTACATTTCCTGTTTACAATCAATCTGCCTGTGTAATAAATCTGCATCATAACCCTAATTTTTAATCTTAATTTTATCAGTAGGATGCACGTCACAGAGCGTCAGTGAAGGTCAGAGCTGGTCTGGCTGTATTAGACTTAAGCAGTTTAATCAATGTCAAAGAATGTTACTCCTAACGTGGCTACTAACTCCTGCAATCCTGCGTGTTTATGTCCTTGTTTGTGTGTAAAAGTGGATGGAGAGCGTTAAGGGGATTTTTAGTCATCATGCAATGAATTAATAGTGAGTTGCTCAGTAGAAATCTGGTGATTGGCTGTGGAGACATATGAGGATCACCATGAGTGACATACTGCTGTGACTACCCAGAAAAGGCGAGTGGGGGCACAGTGAAGGAACCTGAGTTGAATGTTTAATTGCATGCACAGGTTTAAATATTGTGGATGTTTTGTGATGTTCTGACTGACACTGCAGTCTGATACTTAGGCCTTTCAACCCAAGATGGCCGTTAATCTCCTCTCTGAGCTTCAAAGGCTCATACTCAACTCCCTTGATGTATCCCCATCTTCCTTTGATGAGCTTTAAAAGAAGGGAGATTGTAGCTCTCTGTAATAACCCGTGCTGTCAGAATGTGCTGCTGAAGCTCCACTGACTGTGTGGCGAGCTAAAGATTAATGACCTTTTGGCTAGATGAGGGGAGAGAGTGTGTGAGTGTTTGACAAAGAAGGAGAGAGAGAATGGGGATGAGAGTGCCTGTGTGCACTCCCATTTACTAGACCATTAGGGCTGAGACTGCCATTCGCATTGCCTCTCTCACTGAGTCATGTTCTTTATCTGTCAAGCTTCATTCAAATGGAAATAAGGTTTACCTCATTTTTCCCTCATTGCAAATGACAAGGTCAGTAGCAAATGATTCAATTAGCCTAGCCTGGCTAGCTATCTGACGCAACTGTCCGCGGGTGCCTGAGTGGAGACATTTTAAAATGTAAATGGAGTTCATGAATCAAATTAATGTCAACAGTTTTTTGGATCAGAGCGAGAGTTTGTCCCGACTTGGGAGAAGTTTTATGCTGACCAGTAACTCTTTAATGATTTGAAGAGCTTAGCCTGTTAATGGTTTGGACAGTGTACGTGCCTGTGATTGCATCATGACCAATTAATTACTGGGTAAGCTAGTTGACAGAAGACATGCAAATCAACAGAGACCAATATGGAAGACAAATCTCAAAGGGTTAATGATTCATGAAACATTTCTCATCCCACTTTTTGCCCTCCCAGTCACATTTCCATATGAAACCAAACGTGTGGGGTTTACAAACCTAAAAAGAAACTGTTAAAAAAAATACAAGGGAGAGAAAGAGGGGGTGCAAAAACATTTGTTTGACAAATTTAATAATCATATATACAGAAATTACACGCAGCCAAATATGGGAGCATCACATGACCAAGAGTGAGTAACAAACCAAAAAGAAAGGTAAAGAAAAGTAAAAACTCAGCCAATCAGCAAGCTTCGGATGCAGCATAGAAACCGCTCAAAACAATCGCAGCACTCCCACATCGAACACGTACGAGACAAAGATGGGACAGGTAAGTTAAGAGGAAGGGATGCAGGTAAGAAGAAAAGAGACAGAGCCAGTCCATAAACAAAACAACGTAAAAGATGGAGTGAAGAGAAAGAAAAAAAAGGAGAAAGTTTCCATGAGCAACACAAAAAACTAACAACAATTACTGTTTAAAACAAAACATATATACCAAGGTGCATCATTCAAATAAAGCAATTAGATTTGGTGACCATTCTCCTGAAGTTCTCATTATATGTGGTGGGTTGAGAAACAGAGCACCAAAGGATGAAGGGAACAGAGAGAGTGTGTGTGTGTGAGAGAGCAATCCTCATTCCCAAAAAAGGAGAGAAATAAAATAAACATGAGACACTATGCCAGGCATTAGAACTGTGTGTCACAAACTGAGACCAGTACACTACGACTAAAACTACTACTACAACTACTAATACACAGACAATCCACTATAAGAAAACCAAACCAAAAGAGAAAAAAAATGGCAGCATAATAGAGACCCAAAAACACAGCGAGGTAAACCCCATGTCAGTTTAGAGATACATATGGTGACACAACACTGACTGGATCAGTGACCAGCTACGTTCCAACATCTACATGTTTACGAAAGGTTTTACACATGACTGAATTGAAATGGGTTACACCACACAAACTAGTTATTTCATGGTTACAATTTCTAGATCTGAACTCCTCTAAACTCCTGACAACTGAACCACGAAGGGCAGAATCTCTTCTTTTTTAACCCTTTTTCTACCAACAAGAACTGGTTGCTAGTTCTGGGTTGGTGCTTCTGCTGGTGCTTCTGCTGGTTCAACTTAAGAACTGTGTAAGAACCGAGAGCCTAGGGCCACGTCATTACGCTACAACTCCTTCACAGCACTGCTAACGCTAAGCACAGCAACAACCGTTACAGTGTCTCTGTATAAATGTTGTTCCTGAGTTTGTGAGCCTAAACGCTTCTTGTGGTAATGGCTATATACAGCAATTACGTTTTATACGTTTTCATTGTTCTTCAAACCAACGTCAGTTATTAATGTCAGCCCATGTTAGCCTAAGTGGTTAGCTTGCTAATTAGCAATAACAGTTTTTTTTCAGTTACGCTCATGTTATACAAATCTAATAAATGATAAACTAATTTTTATCTTTAGAACAAAGCTTCAGTTGATCTCGTTGGTCATGATAGCCCAGCCCCTGATGCAACTGGTTCTCAGATTTAGTCCAGCAAAGAGATGGTGCCAGTTTAGAACCAGTTTGGAAAAAGTAAACTTTCAGCTTTGCACAACATAAACAGAAGCAATAGTGATGTTGAGACAACGGTAGAGACGTCATACATGGCAGGTAAATAGATGCAGCCAGTTGTGGAAACATTTTTCAACACATGCCACTATTTTTATGGTGATTCAAAGATTATCATTTTAAACTTTGAATTTATAATTTGTTGTCTTATATTCACCATTTTAAATGTTTTATTTATGATTCTTAATTTCTGATTTATCGTGTTTAATTTCATATTTTTTATTTCTTGTGTTGACATCTTACACGAAACCAATGATTCTGTTTATTAATGATGCAAATCTTGAGGTACTTGAATTACATTTCACAAAAATAACATAATATAATTCAGAATTCAAAATGGCTCTTGAAGTTTGAATGGTGCAACCCAACTTATTCTCAGAAAAACTAGCTAGTAGCTGCTAAAGAAGGACTTGACATTCAAACTTAGTAATGGCTTAATGAATTACTGATACAACCCAATCCATATCTGGTGTAGAATGGTTTCTAAACTTTATTTTTTAATAAAAGTCTAGGTATGTATGCTTCGTTTGGAGTGCCAGGATACTGGCAGGCCACACGTTGAACATTTCTACAGCTCAAAGCCTGAATACACTCCTTCCCTAAATATATGACTAATTTTTTCAAATGCACAGTCTGTTGAATTGGCGATAATTTGACAAATTACTGCTAAATGCAGCCAGGTCAATGAGACAAAGAAATTCGAAACCAGAGCAGCGTTATTTCTCTGCAGCTCCGGGTCTGCATTCACTCAGAGCAATCAACAACAGGGAGCAAAGCGTCATACCATTTCTGTTGATTTTTTATTAATTAAGAAGGAAATACCATATGCACTGAGTCCAACGTAGAATTAATCAGATGGTTTGCGGATAGCCGTGTCATTGCATAGAGGAGGGTGATTACATTCGGTCATTCCCAGTGAGGTGTTAATGACATGGTGGGGGACGGGCATGTGGAGACAATATTACTGTTAAAAGAACCAATCTGCTGAAAGATGCTGTGTCCGTCTGTCTGTGTGCCTGTGATACTGTGTTGTGCACTGTAAAATTACATAATATGAACAGCTTTCCAGGGCATTTCACTGCGTGGGCCTCTGCTCATCACATTGGGTAAACAGCAATGCAAATACTAATACTGCAACTTCACAGTGTGCTGTACATTATACTATAAAAATGCCCATTTAATTGGGGGTG
>OMLM01003665.1:13329-29961 GCA_900302695.1 Helostoma temminkii
CGCCCTGCAGCAACCCGTCCAGGTAAGAGTCCTCAACAATCACGTCATTCATTCTTGTTCCCTGAAAACACATCCGGTTCATGTCTCTTGATAATCATTGTAAAGAATTGTCATTTCACTTAATCAAGTACCCTGAGTTACCCCTGGTGTTAGAAACAACCTTGTCAAAAAGACATAATCTCGCTTTGATTTAAATAACTGTCTCCAAAAACTGCCCCTTCTGTCTCTGGTAATTTTTTACCTAAGAGGGTAGAGGAGTTCTTGATTTGTCGTGTTGAGGTTTACCAAGACCTGAAGGAGGTTTTCAACAAACTAAAGCAACATTTTTACAACTACCCCCCTGATAAAAATGGATCCTGGCCAGTCCCTAAGAACAGAAAAGCTCCTCAAAGGCTCCTGGGTTTTGCAAACTTTTACTAATGCTTCACCTGTATAGCACTATTACATCTATAGCACTACTTACATCACTAGCTGCTCTGTTTGGCAGGTTAAACTACAATGCAAATGGGAATAAGCAATAATTTATGGTGGAATGCTAAATACTGGTAAATAATCTGTTCATGCATTTAAGACCTATATCAGTACATTAGTCGATCACTTCAGTGTATGTGTGTTAGCTGTAAGCTAGCAAGTAAGTAATCCACCAACCAGGACTGTGGATGCAATATTTATAGTATGACTGAACACCAGTTATTTTTTTCTAGTCTCTCATTTTTATGCTAGTCTCTGTATGTGAGCCCTGGGACAAACATAATTACACAATTCTTATCCTAAACATTTGCAACTTGTGGTTTCTTTTTTCTGTCAATTTGCGTTGCCTCTGGGAAATTCATATTATCTATTTACATTGACATGCATTTAAGCTGCCTCTAATTTTTCTTCTGTGTTCTTTTTGAGCTACTGGTGCAAGGAAAGCCATTTCCTAACACATTAGAGGATATCTTCATCTACTTTCAGCTGTTCCCATCAGGGGTCACCACAGCGAATCATCTGTTTCCACCTAACTCTATCCTGGGCGTATATATTAGAGGATATATGTTGCAGTAAACAAGATGAATAGCTTAACAGCACAACTAAATAAGATAAGATTTAATTTAATGTTTTGATTATCTTTGCACAGGAAATATACAGACACCATTGTAACGATGCATGACACTATCCCTGGGCAAATATATCTAATATATAATATGGTGTGTATATAAATTCAACCACACAGCAAAGACGGAGGTGGACTGTCTGCAGGACTGAGCCTGCTGCAGATGTTGTAAGAGCCAGCTTGTGTTAGTGTGTATAGGGAATAAACTAAATGAAAGGCCATTAATTTTCCACCTGAGTGTTGCAGTTAGCCTTCTGACAGGTCAGTCATCCACATGGTTAGAGCAACCGAATGCTAGAGAGGCACACAGCAGAGGAAAGCCAGAAGGATAATGACAGAGAGAGAGAGAGAGAGAGAGAGACAGAGAGACAGAGAGCGATAGAGGAAAAACTGTAAAGAGTCACCTCAGCCAAAGGGTTAATGACGTCCAGCAATCCTTCAGGGCAGATTACTCATCTCTTAACAAGCTTGCTCCATCACCCTAGGCAACCCTACATCACTATTCCTCTCTCCTGTTGACTCTCATTGCCAGCAATCACAACTGATTGCCGTTTCTGAGTTTACAGCCTCAGGTTCCCAGTCTTTCTGCATTTTGTCAAACCTCAGATGCATTAGAAATGTATGAAAACTCACACCGCTAAAGAGAATTCAGAAAAAGCACCAAACTGTGTTGGTTGTGGGAATGTGCAGAAAAGTTTGATGGAAGGAAGTCATTGGAGGCTACATTTCTTTTGGGTACAACTGAGTTTTGACCATTATGATTTACCACTTTGATGCCCTTAACCCTGAATCTGAGTTGATTATCTCTAAACACATTGCAATGTGTATTTCAGAATTTTATTATTACTTAATTATTATTATTATACTTTTTTTTCACTTTATTATAATCTGGTATAGGGCTGCACAATGGTGTAGTGGTTAGCACTGTCACCTTACAGCAAGAAGGAAGGTTCATTTCCTGGGTCGGCCAGGGGTGGAGTTTGCATGTTCTCCCCGTGTTTGTGTGGGTTCTCCCGAGCACTCTGGCTTCCTCTCACAGTCCAAAGACATGCAGTCAGGTTAAGTGGAGACTCTAAATTGCCTGTCAGAGTGTGAATGGTTGTCTTTGTCTGTATGTGGCCCCATGATGGACTGGCAACCTGTCAAGGGTGTACCCCGCCCATATGATAGCTGGGATAGGCTCCAGCATGCCCACGACCCCTACAGGGACAAAGAGGTTCAGAAGATGGATGGATGGCTGGATGGACAATCTGGTATAACAGCTTAATGGGTTTTTGAACACAATAAGATAAAAATGGGGTAAAGTTTTATACTTAAAACTCTTTATTGGATATGCAGATAATGAATTTAAAAGAGACATCACTGGGACCTTCATTCATGAAACAAACTCTCCTTTGACAGTAAAGGATATTTAAACTTTCTGTGCCCTTGCCAAGTATTATTGCAGTGCTGTAGCTAGCTCTGATTTCCATTCACATGTCCATGAAATTTTCTAAAGGACAAATTTTATTTTCATGCCAAACCCCACCTTTTAGTATTAACTGAATAATTGGACAATATTTTTGTTTGGGAACTTGGTTAAATTTTTCCTAAAGGAAAGGAACATGTATCTTGTACATATACAAGTTAGCTATGTCTGGTTTGGTTTGTGTGTTTAGAAGTGTTTGCTAACTAGGTAGCGGCTACCTAAGCTGCTAATTTCTGCTCTTGCTGCTGCTGTTGTTTGTGGTCACATTTTGCACTGTAGCTAAGCTACATTTTTTTTGCTTGTTGTTTGCTAATATAAAGCTTTTTTCTACTAACATATATTGTGTTAAATTAGTTTGAATGTTGTTGTCCTTAGTGGTGTTTCCACTGCATTATTGCCATTATTTCTTACCTTAGAGCTATCTAGTACTGTCAGAAGATATTATTAATAGCCAAATAGACGTAGACTAGACATGAGTATTGTCTTACACTCTGCCTATTCACATACAGTAAAAGGGCCTTTTTCACAGCAGACATTTTGACTTGTCATGGCAGAAAAAATGGTGAAATTGATAACATCAGCGATAGATTGGTTATTATTCCACCAAGTTAGCACAATAGCGGGATCTGCTCTAAGCGGAGCTCTTAATTACACCTGTGCTTTTCCTGCTATGTCAAGTCAAAATGTCTGTGAAAAAGGTCTGTTATTATTCTTAATAGAAACTCAGCATTTATCACCAGCAGGACTTGCAGTCACATTCCCATGTTTTACTTTTGCAGCTAAGAATCAGAAAGTTTTCATGGTTTGTGTGACAGCTTACTTTATATAACTTCATATTACACTTGCTGAGCTCCCCTATTATGAATAATAATAATGCACTCTCTACTGACCTTAAAGTCACACCCCTTCACTCACTACATCTGCCACACAACATTTTGTAAGAAGCAATTGTCTGCCCCAAGCCATGTATTTTGAATATTTTAAAAAGCTGTTTGTGTCTTAGCCTGCTGTTACATCTAGATTGCATTTATGCCTTTGTTGCCACAACTGTGGACTGCACAGAGCAAACTATAAAAACAGAAAAACTATGCAAAATTCCATCTTGTCTCTTGCTTATACATTTTGATAACATTGCTATATTCTATATTCTGTAGTATTCTCATCTGACTTTTTCTTGAGTTTACATACCAACAGGTCAAAGTTATGTTCAGTAAGTTTATTCATTTGGCTTAATTGCACAGAAATTGCACAGTACATCTGTCTTTAGATGACTGACCCATAGACCCTTACTGGAACTCTAACCAGAATTGAACACTGGTCTCAAAGTTACACAGTGCTGATTTCATATCCGGGGTTCAAATGCTGAAGAACAACAGCAGTTTTGTTTTGGGAGTTCGATTTTTTTCACAATTTCTTAAAGAAGCTACCAGTTTGTGCAAACTAAATTATATCACAACATTTGTGCTACAGTAATTACTATATATAGTGTGTGTTTTAAATTGTATTGGTATGGTTTCTGAGTAGAACTATAGACTTGTGAGGTTCTTTCATATAAAGAAAATACTGCTTTAATGCTTAATAATTGCTCTTTGGCCAGACTTTTTATTATGGTTGTCACTTTCAGCAACACCAGTCCGTATTTTAGTATAAGAAGGAGCTAAAAGAAAAAGCAGCAAGACTGGTCCTAACCTCCCTGTCGTCCACCCCGGTGGTTTATGTGAGCCCATCTTATAAAACTGATTGGGTTGGCTCTACTGAGACCAGTGTGGGCTTACTGTGAAAAAGCATCTGGAACTCTAGACCCGCAGGGACTGCCAACACCAAGGTTAAAAGGGGCCTCACAAGGTCCAAGGACAACTCAAGATTTGTACAGAACTGTGAACTGCCATCCAGAAATTGGGAAATGGAAAATTGTTTTAGTAAAAATATTTCACAAATGTTATTTTCACAAATATTTGGCATTTGTATTTACAAAAATAACACAAATACCCATATTGTTCATATATTTTCGTATTTAAGTCTGATGTGACCTCCAAGGCCCTTTCATTACCATCTAACTATCATGTTCCTCAAGGGTGTGACACATCACTGCACTCTGGAGCCTTGGTGAGACATACATGAACTCAGACTTGGCCATCACCAAGGTCAAACACCATCATATGCTTATCTGACACTGGCCCTCACTTTTTTCTTCTCATATGAGTGAGATTGTCTGTAACCAAGATGATTTTGTGTGTGTGTAACTTTATACAGTGAGGTGTGTTCAGTTTAAACAGATATTATGACACAGGGTAAATGTTTTGTTTTTATGTGCTTAAACATTGTGTTTGCATCCAGCTGTCACTTTCTGAAGCAGACTTTGTAAATGTTAACATCTGAATCTACGTTCAAGTCATTTTATAGATATTGTACATACTAACATAACAGAATGCATAGTGCCTACACATATAAGTGTACAACATACTTACTGATGCTTTTGTTAAGACCTTTATTATTTTTATTTCTGTGAGTTTGCAGTAGGTCACCTCTCAGGCGAGTGGCACTGCTTCTATCATAGTCTGAGGTAAATTATCAAGCTGATTAATCTGACCTACTCTGCGTATACCCCGGTCATATCCTACTCAGAGTTGATTTCTGTTAATAAATAGAGTCAGCACTTCTTGACAACTGATCACTTTATGGTTAAATGATGTGAAAACACAAACAAACATGAGTACACTATATAGGACACGTGCATTTAAAGGCATATATGGTCTTGGTGCTTCTGTACTGGCCAGTGTCACATCTTTTAAAGGTGTCTGTCAGGTTTTGACCCACTTCAATTTCTCACATATCCTAAAGATATGCCATGGAAAGATGTAATTCATTCTAATATGCTGTCAGATGTTATTCCATTATAATATCTGTATTTATATGTCAATTGTTCTAACTGTTCTAACACTACAGGAATAAAATACAAAATAAAAATGAATATATAATTATGATTCTACAGTGTTTCTGTTTACAGTGAGAATTCACAATTATACAAGCCAAATACAAATAAACACATAATTCCTATGTATTTGAGTTTGTGAACTCTTCACCTTTTGTGTGTATAGACTTTGGTTGAAGTCCTTCTTTTTTATCCTTGGTTAAGTGCAATATTATTTTCTGTAGCTCTATTTCACAGTGAAAAGGCCAGTAAAAGTTGTTTTCTAGTCTCTTTTCTCTATCTAATGCCTTCTGCTCTGTTACTAGTTTTTTATTTTTTCCTCTTACTCTTTCTTCCTCCCTGAAGCAACACTCTGACTCCTTCTGCCTTTGGCTTGTGCTCCTCAGAGGCTGCCATATTACTGTTATGACTCCACTGGAGGAGGATTCACTTTAGCAGGATCGAAAGGGGATGGGGGATTCATGTGGAGATTTTTTGACTATCATCCATTAACCTGTGCCACTTGCAGGACACAGAAGTGGCTTCTCCTCCCTCTGTTTCCATCCGTATTAGTATGGCCTGCAGGCAGTGGAAAGAAATAGATAGCACATAATAATTTTATTATAACATGGTTGTGGTTTTCTGTTTATTGCAGTAATTGCACTGGCCTTCCCCAGCAGGTTCCCTTTGTTGATAAAGGCTTTACAGATATTGAAATGAATATTACATTAATTAAACCTCAGCATCCAGAAGAAATATTTGACAGTTTTGATTGTGTGTCATATTTAGGTCTGTGTTGTTCCTTTCAAAGTGATGTTGCATACCACCAGCTTTTCAAATATGGTTTCCATTTTATCAGTATTGTAACCAATAGGCCACACTAAGACTGCATAATAACAAAATCTGTCTCTATTAGCCTGTCAGCTCTAAACCTGGCAATCACCTCTGTCCTGTTCACTGATTTCAAACAATTATGCCTAAAGGTAATGGTCTTCTAATTTACCACATGAGACATTCACTAGCCACCATCTCATTTATCTATCCAATTAGCTTCACCTGTAGCACAGCACTCAGGCTGAATGTGAATTAGAAGTGGAGGCAGTTGCTTATGAACTGGACTAGCAAATAGGCAATGCAGGGCAAACCATTACAGCATCTGAAGTGATCATTTTGGATGTTGCTGGCACTGGCTGCACTGCAAAAATTAGTAAAAATGTTTTGAAAGAACTGTCTTTCTAATGTTCATGTTTGTTTATTTCTGCTAATTTACTGTGCACTGTGCCTAATCCTGTTTTTATTTTGGTTTGCTCAGCTGCCCTGTTGTGTTGCTGATGGTAATACCTCCTCCTTCAACATTCAATTGCTTCTCTCTCGCTCTCTGCCCCCACTTCTGTCCTCTGTGTCCTCTCTTCCCCCTTTGTCACTCCCTAACTTTTCTCCCTGTGCATGTGTTATCCCTTAGGCATAAGACGACAGATGTCCGATAGGTTCTCCTAACAGAAAAAGACCGCAGGCGAGGGCTGCAGCAGATGAATTCGATGGCAGGGTTGAGTAGTCTTTTGGGTGAGTGTGCCTTTTTTCAGTATTTTCATTTTCCCAGTTAAAAAAACAGTAATGTTTATGGCCCAGAAAGGAAAGAAGATAAAGGGTCCGTCTTTGACCTTGCACGTCTCTGGTGTGAATGGATAAATTTCATATCAGAAAAATCTTAATAGACCTGTCTGCTTAGATAAAAAACTGAAAATAACAGAAGAACCTGTCCTTTGTGTTGACATATGCTCCCATTTGGATTGCCAGATAAGATAAGCTTTCTGAGAAACACTGCTTTCTGACTGAACCTCTGCAGTGTTTTAGACGTGGCCATATTACAGAGGCCTTAACTGAGGATAATTTAGTTAACATCCATTCAGAGTCACGGTGTTGTTTGATCTTGAAACTGACACATTTAAAGTGAAGACAGGCCTTTTGAGAGATGTCCTGGTACTGGACCAGCTTTAAAGCCAATTCAAATATCAAAATAGAAGGCTACACTTTTAAGCAGACAAAAACTCAAGTATTCCATGATCAAATGTGGGCATGCATGCATGTTGTACTGTAGTGTCATGGGATTGTTCAGTCTCTCAGTGGTATTACTGCATTTGCAGAATTTCAGAGCAAGTTTCTGCCATCACATAGAAGTGTTTGATGTTGTTTTGGCCTTTCTGAAAACTCTGCGGTCTCCACTGGACCGTGGCCCTCAGCTCCTCTCAAGGCCCCACCTCTGTGGCCTTTGAGGGATCCATTCTATGATTTGGGTTACACTAGGTTTGTTCTGGATAAACCAGCTCTGGGCAGATTCCATCAATGGTGATTTTGCTGGTAAATATTATTGTTTGGTTTAAGCTTTCATTGTGGAGCTTGATTATGTAGCAATACAAACAAGGACAAAACTGTTGGTAGCTCTCTGTTAAAGAAACAAAAACTCACAATGGTCACTTTGGTATCATGGTGTGTACCACACTGAACATGGACCACAGAAAGTTGAGGAGAGTTTAGGAATAAAATTATAGACAAACACATTAAAGGTAAAGGCTATAATATATATTCCTGTGACTAGAGTTGGACATATCATTCAGTAGTTTAAGGTCCATAGGACTGTAGCCAACCTGGATGTGGCCACAAGAAGAAGATTGATAAAAATTGAAGAGCTGGATAATGCAAATGGTAACCAAAGAACCCAAAGAGATTAGAGGTGAACTCCAAGGTTAAGGTACATCAGCTTCAGATCCGCCATCCCTCAATGTTTGAGCCAAAGTGGATTTAATGGAAGCCAACCGAGAAGGAAAGTAAATGATAAAAAATGCCAAAATGTGTACTGACATGCCACTAAACTTCTGGGAGAATGTCCTTTGGTGAGACAAAACTGGAACTTTTTGGCAAGTCACATCAGCTCTATGTTCACAGACGCAAAAAAGAAGCATACAAATAAAAGAACACTGTACCTATTGTGAAACATGAGGGAGGCTCGGTTAGGAGCAGTGGGCCATAATACCTGTCATGTGACAAGGTGACAAGTCTCACTGAGAACTACACAAATCATTTGATTGCAGATTTCCTCAATAGGTTGTGCAACAAAATACTAAATTAAGGCTACAATTGTTTTTGTCCAGGCCAGTTTCATCAGGTTGTTTTTTAAAATGCTTCTGTGGAGCCACAAGTCAAAAGCGATGTCTGATTTTCATTAGTTAGTTTTAAGTAAATTTTTATTTATTATTACTTTTGTCAGTTTCACGTTATTTCACTGAGCATTGTGAGTTTTCTTTAACTGAGGAGTGCCAACAATTTTGTCCACATCTGTAAATGTCAGCTATCAGAGGTGCTGATAAATTTAGATTAAGTCAATTCTGCTTACAATGCGGTTCTAGTTCTAAATGAGCATTAAGGATTTTAGTCTTTAGGTTTAAGTGACACAGGTAAAGATGTGAAGACTGTTACAATAGCATCTGAACAGATGTTAAGTCCTAATAGTCTGATGTGTTTGTTTCTTCTCCTTCTGTATTTTGAATTATGTTTTGGATTTATATAGTTCAATATCAAATTACTTAATAAATAGAAGCAAATTGAAATGACTAATCCATTGAGTGTGAAATATAATTTAAAAAATCATAAATACTGTCCTTGTCATATGCATAACAGGAATGAGCCATACATATTTACCATTCTGAGATGACATGGTACATTTATTTGTATTTTAATTATTGTAATTTAATCAATAACATCAACAATAACACAACTTCATGGCTGGACAGTAAACATGAGGAATGAGTGGTGTGACAAGCAACAAAGGTCCACAGCCAGACTCAAACCAGGGACAGTATGGTTACATGGCACACACTGGACTACCAGTGCGCTTTGATACCATTACATTTGATTTAATTTGAAACCGCAATGAATGTCACTGCAAGTCAGAGCCATGGGCAGTCAAGAAGTGTAGTGAGCAATCCTTTTCGTTAAATAAGGCGTGAGTGCATCATAGGTCAACAAGGGCCACAACAAGGAAGCCAGCAGGAATAGACACACTTGAATACTGACTGACTCATCCATGAAGAAATGATAATTTTTTTGTATGTTTACTTCAAAAAGAAATGACAGCTTATCTTTGTTTTTCTTCTGCACTGACAAAGTAGAGTGTTTGCAATTTCCCCCCTTCAATTTATTTGTGGCTGTTGATGCTTTCCCTGAGAACAGCAAGAGACACACTCTTTATCTTGTTTGCCTCTGGTTAGATCCCGTGTGTGTGGGGGAGTGGAGGAGGTGTCAATCGATACCAAATGATACACATAAAATTTTTAATTTGTCTTTGACTTTGGAGTTGAATTGAGTGCAATTGCCTTGATTGACACTGTAATTAGCATTGACAATATAATTTGCTCCTATTCAGGTATAATATTTTTTGTGCACCTCTAGAATGAATGTTAATATATTGAGACTTGCAATAAAATATAAAAACAAGCTGTTTTAATTTTATTTTTGGATCGAATCTAGTAAATTAAGACAGGCTATTAAGCAGTAGTCGAAGTTCTTTTATGCCCAGAAAACCCAGCTGTCAGTGGGCAGGGCATATGTGATGTAGTGGGTCGCCCCTAGGTATGTGAGTATGTGTTTAACCCATCACTGTAAATGCTTCTGCTGTCTGTTGCTGTTGACATGAATCTGCTTTTAATAAACAGACTTGGATCTACAAGCACCCTTGGCTTCTCTATCTGGGGAAATGTCATTGATGAATGTCACAAAGTCTATACACAATGTCTATACATGTACATACAAAAGGAAAAACAAACATTGGTAGAAATATCGGCTTTGCATGTTTTCTTGTGGTTTTATCCGTTAGTAGTTTACATGTATGTTGCCCAGGCTCACAATTTGTTTGTACATGAGTCCAAGTAGACGATTGTACCAGATGTAGTGAAATTACCTCCAGGTGTTTCTGAGATGTAGCATTGACAAGAATGCGACTTCCATGAGGTCACAGTGATCTTTGACTATCAAAACCTAATCCAGCCACAGCAGGCGCTGGTGTGGAGGAATAAAAACCCAAAATAGCATATGCTCAAAGTGTTGTAAAATCAGAACAGCAATATAAAGAATTGCCAAATTACTAAATTTGTGATAGAATATAAAACCTTCAAAATTCTTTTGAAGAACCTGATGCTGAACTAATGTCACTGCGTTTCATAGATGACCACTCTACCAACTGAGCTACTGTTATCTTGTTTTTTACCTTCATATATTATTCCATTAATTTCATGCCTCTATACATATTTTTTGAATGACATAAGTAAACAAGAATTGCATGAAGGTGTGGTCAATACAAACTTAAACTTTTACCACCAAAAACTAATCAGTTAATTATAAAAAACACTTTCGCAGGTATGGGCCACAACTGGATGAATGCAAAATCAGGGTGACTCAATCATTGAACTTTGACCACCGAAGTCTAATCATCATTGAGTCCAAGTTGACAGACAAATTTAAAGCAACTCCCTCCAGGCATTTCTTAGATTCATTCTCAAGAATTGGATGGCTACATGGCTACAGAACCCAAAAACATAATGCCTCCAGCCCTGCATATCTCTGGCGCGGGGGCATAAAAAGCTGTGACTTTATGTAAAATCTACATACAACACAATACAACAATGTGCAAATCTCAACACATATTTTATTCACAATAGAACATAGAAAATATATTGAATGTTTAAAAAATGTTTAGAAAATAAACATACAAAAAATACAACGTGGTAATTCTAGTTTGGCACTGGGGTTGTATTGCACCTCCACTGCAGTTTACTGTCTAACACTGTATTTACACGTCACGTATCTCCTTCAAAGTCAAACTGAACGTTAGCAGGGAGCACTGCTGATTCATGTTCCTACTTTTGTGGTCACACGCTCTGTAGGTTATCACCATCCCTAAAAGCATTAGTGTTCGGTATCTTGTTGAGGTTTGGACTTGTTGTGCTGCTCCACTGGCCTCTCTGTCAAGGACTAGTCCTATTAAGAGCTCATCATACAGCTCACTAATCTACTTTCATGGTGTGTGTTTGTGTGTGTGTGAGTGTGTATGAGCATGTGAGAAAGACTTTCTCTTCATTAGGAATGGCTTGACCTTGTAGCCTGAACAAAGGAATACACTATTGTTTACATCATTTTGCTGATGGCCTTTACACATGTTGAATAAGCTTTGTGGCTAGTAAAACTACACTGTCATCACCAGACTCTTTCTTGGTAGAAAAAATACAGTGCAGCTAGTCAGCTCTGTTACCGTTCCTTTAGTTACATTACTAAGTCATGGGTCTGACCTCGCTATGAAATATCAAATCCAACTCTGTGTTCTGGCTTCTCTTTGGGCTGACAACATTGGGTATTGGCTGAAAAGACAGGAGTGACTACTGTTGAGATGGAGCTCTGCTGACTGTCCATGGAGTTGCTTGTGTGTTTTCCTTGTTTTGGAGCCACGAGTCAACTAGGTAACCCAGTTACATTACATTACCCAGATTGGGTAATGTAGCTGAATATGTGAAGTATCACAAAGTGTAACACTACTATGACCAACCAGAACATTACAGGATCTTGCTACAATAACTACACAATGATGAGGCTGAGGGGCTGATCCACACAAAATAATTTGTGTCAGCAGAACCAGTTCTTGACCTATCTATTATCAAATATTAAATTAAGTAATGAAATTTTATGCCTTTCAAGTATGTTTTAATAGGAGTGGGTGAGTATTACTTATGTGAGGACATGAAAATTGATGGTTACTTGTCCTGACTGACAGTCACCACCTACTCTCCTCATTTTAATACTGAATGCACACAATGTATGTGGACATGTGTGGGCACATATTTGCATCTTAGATTAGTGTGATACTGTGAATACTGGTGTCAAAGTAATGCAACATCACTCTACAGAGAATTCAACTGTGGTGAATGTGGGCTAGACAGATCACGGTATATCTTGATTATCCAATCAATTACTTCATTGTGCATATGAAACAGTCATTCTCTAATGTTTGACAGAACATGTTGACCCCTGGAACCACCATAAGTTAAAGGCCCCCACTGCAAAACAAGTCCCAATTTGACCCCTGTTTTGTGTGTTTAACTCTCCAGTGAACAGTTGCTGCCTAGCACCCACTCCACTCAGCAGGGATTAGGCACAGTAAGACACACACATACACACAAACACACAAACCAGCAGACAAGCCAAATACCCTCTATCTCGAGCCTCAGGGAGAGGTTGTAGCAATAGAATCAGCATGAGTGCAGGAACTGTTTTTTAAATTTTATTTTTAGAGTATGCTTTACAAAGAGAGAGAGCAGTCTAACATCTCTCTGCAAAGGAGATGTGATCGACCCTCATGAGTGTGGTGAGTGCTTTTGGCCATCTTGTAATAATACCTATTGCTGTTTGAGGTTACCTCCTCTGTGAATATCAACAATGGTGTAGATAGTGGGTGGGTGCATGTGCCTTTTGTGTGTATGTCTTTGTGTGTCAGAGGGAAAGTCTTTGTGAACTTGTTTTTTCTTGAAAAAGGAGCTCCTTGTACAGTTTAATTTCTAATATTCAGGCAAATATAATCATGTTCAGATTGAATTAATTCACATCTCAGTTGCCTGACAGGATTGATGTTGGCTTATGTTACACCAAACCTCTGGCCCAATATGGTTGCATGGTCACATAAATTTGCTGTGCAGCAGATCTCAACATACATCAAAAACACAGCGCAGGTTTAATTTGACGCTCTGCCTCTATGTACTTCCAGGACTCTTTATTTTGTTTGTCAGAGATGACATTTTGTAATTACAGCACAACAGTTTCTATGCATAGCTGAGTGCCAAGTTAAGTTTGCTGACTCAGAGCCTGTCAGACAGACAAGCAGCTATCAGTCATGTTGAAGATTCACACTCGCTCCTACCGTCTGTCTCTCTCTGACTGATAAATGTAGGCATGTGGCAGGAAAGAAAGAAAGACATAGTGGCAATTGTAGTCTACACTGGGAATGTGTAAAGAGACACACACATATTTTTGGAATGATAAATTACTCAATTTAATTCACTATATTACTGATTTGATCCAAAACACACAGAGAGTGCTGTTAATTCTTGAGTTTACAGGCACACATTTCCAGAAAGTTTACTCACTGCTGATAAAGACATTTGTGTTTTTCACCTGGATGTTTCAATACATAGTGGTTGTATACATGTTCATTGATTGTAATGGTTGTAGGCTCTTGCTTTTTGTGCTGAAGCATCAGTTAGATGCTCTACCTCCATGCATATGGTCATGCTGGTCAACAACTTTGTGCTTTTGAAACCAGTGCTAGTGCACCTATTTAGTTTCTTGTCTTTAGCTTTCATGTTTCAATTTTGACTGTTGTACATTCACAGAGTAGGTCAGCAAAGTCTATAGTGATATTTTTAAAACTGGATTATATAAATGCTGTTCCAATTTCAAATATCATTTAAATTCTAAATAGGCTTTATTTATATACATTGTTTTATTTATATACATATAAATAGGCTTTTATTTATATGCATTGTTACTTTGTGCACGTTGGAAAAGTATACTTAATATTATACTCATAGTTTGCATATTAAAAACAAGCAATTCAAACGACAAACGTGTAATTCTTCACAGCTGAAAACATTGCAACAAATTGCGATTGGTGGTAAAACAGCCTGAGGGGAGACAGTAATGTTGTCTCAAGGGCCAAGACTTTTAAGCAGAGAGCGATAGAGCTGAGGGAGCCTACACAGGGGAACACAGCTTTGCAGAGCTGGATTCAAACAATCAACAATCCAGAAGCTGAATCATTAATAATAATGCAAAATGTCAAGAAACTATTCCCACAAAATGTATTTAATTCTCAGAAGCACATTTCAGCAGAACTATGATAATATCAAATTCAGTTCAATTCATGTTTATTTCTATAATGCCAAATCACAACAAAAGTAGCAAGCAAATTAGTGATAGTTTATTATATGTGTAAATAGATAATAGAATGAGTATCATCTTATTGTGGCTAAAAGCTCACATTCTGTTCTGTTCTAGTTCTGTATAATAATAATTATTAATTCTGATTTTGATTATTCATTTTAAGATGAGGTCATCAGGAGACACATATAATGGATACATATAAGGGTGGTAACAGCTGGGTGTTGCTACAACACGAGTAACGGGGATAAACAAAGAGTTAGATCCTGTGGCCAATGGTATTCTTAAAGGTACATTAGATCAGTGGTTCCCAACTCTGGTTTTTAAGGCGCACTGTCCTGCTTGTTTACCAACCAGCCCTACCTTTACAGTTTCTGATTGGCTGAACACACCTGATCCACTTAATCAGCAGTGGGTAGGACATGGATAACAAGCAGGACAGTGTCCCTTGAGGGCCAGGTTGGAAAACGCTGCATTAGTGGACCTAAGTACATGCTGATGGATGACACCTAAAATTCATGTAGAGGGAAGGAATTGCTCTTTATCAAAGTGTCTGTGCAGTCTGCTTTGGAGAAAATAAATGTGTGTAAATTACAAGGCAATTTATCCACCACTTATTGAGATATTACTGTCTGAAAAGAGGTGCACTCACCTGACAAATGAGCAACACTGCTATAACCAACAGGGAATCCTAAGTTGCTGGTTGTTGTCAGGGCACAGACTGCATAATTCCCTATAAAGTACATGTTTTACTTTTGTACTGACTTTAGTATACTATGGGCCTGATTTACTAAGACTGCAAATACCAAGACTAAATTACATGCACAAAATCAGCTGGAGATCAAATGCGAAGACGCGACCTCTCAACCCTTGTTATTGCTGGATATGAGAGTGATAACAATGCTTGTGTGGCATAAGACACAGTAGAGAGTTGCAGCTCTTTGCACAGAGCTGACTGCTGTGACTGTTCCTGGCCAAGCATTACAACATTACACACATCTAGTTTTGGGGTCTGTGTATTATGTCTGGTTCAGGGAGCAGGCAGAAGGATGAAGCTGTGCCTGTCTATTTGAGCTTCACAATATAATCACTGTGAAACCTTTAGAAAGCAACCTGTTACTTCAGATTTAATGTCGCTCCCTCTAGTAATTCTCTCATTAGCTTGCTCTACCACCAGAGGAGGCAAAGGAAGAACTAACTTTGATGGTGCATTTACTGACCTTTATGGATGAGTCGTACTTGACAACTTTTACCTGTTGTAACTGGCTGCTCAGATTTTCCTCCCTGTATTTTGCATACATAAATATGCTTCATAAATATGCCCACCTGACCCAAAATCCACAGTGTGCACTATTCAGCTAAATTAAAAGACACAGTCCTCACCCTTAGTAGATCTTAGTAGATCAATTTGTGCTGTTTTTTGTGGGTGATATCAAGTTAGCATGTTTTAGTACATGCAAACCTTTTTGAATCAGACCGTGTGATGTTAAACATTACACCTGTATACTGTGCTGGGACACAGGATCTGTGTAGATGTGTGACCTGAGTGGAGAGCGGATGTTTGGCTGATGACTGCTGTAACTGTTTAGCATAAAGAGGAATTAAGGTGTGGAGGAGCTAACTGGATTACTGTAAGGCAGTTTAGCTGGCTTACTGGAGCATCAGAGGAGGAACTGCTGACACAGTCTCTTTTTTATTTTTTTACTTGAGAAAATTATTTTAGCTGCAGCAGTTGAGGGGAACATGCATTCTTTTCTGCAGGCCTACTTTATTCATATAGTCTGCTCCGTTTGATGTGTAATAAATATCATACAGAGAATGTTATATGAGAAGCTTCAAAGAAGAATTCACAAATAATCAAGCTTTGACAAAACAAAGCATGAGAATAGAGGTTTAAACATTTGCAGTAAATATTGTGACTGTTCTCATTGACAGCGCAGTGGGTTATTTCCTGCAGGCACAATGTTAGCATCCATGCAAATACAGCTCTTATGTTTTCCTCAGTTCTCATCTGTCTTTTATTTTCTTAGGCTGCTCCTGCTTTTGCAAATTTTCCATACACTGGGTAAACTTGTTGTCACACACGGGCACTGTTTAGGTTGTGTTTATGCAGAATAGGTGAGTGCAGGTTTGGTGCTCATTTTACACCAAACTAGCCTTTGCCATAAAACCTCAACAGAC
>OMLM01003665.1:29981-42201 GCA_900302695.1 Helostoma temminkii
TAAAACCTCAACAGACCCCCTTTAATTGCAGATGCAGTGCAATTTTTCCTTTGGCACTGGCACACACTTACAGGGACCGCTCCAGAATCAATAAACACCGTTCAGCTTTTGCTGCACTAACTGCTGGGTCAATTAGTGATTAATATATGCATAAAATACATACTATATTAATTAAAAATCACTAACAATATTAAAGTTATGAGTTTGATCCTATGGCCTGGAGTCTGGTGGAAATGTGGAAATTGAATATTGGAGATATATATCTTGTCATCTGCAGTCTCTGATTTGGCAGAGATGCCATGCATAATTTTGGCACAGCAGCGTGACTTCATTATTTATTTAGTTTTCTCAGCACACAGAGGCAGATTTCGTCTGGCTTTAATTTATTAACTGATTTTCTAAACATGAGTCAGGAAAGTTTTTAGAGCTAAAATTCTCTAGTTCTCAAGAAGCATCTTGACCTCCATCAAATCTTCCATTTTAATGTTTGATCTGCAAACAAGGACATATATTATTCAGTTACAGTATACTCATCTGTTTATTGCATGTATAAACATATTTAAAATATAAACAGCTATTTTCTCATATGCAAAAGAGAAGACTAATGAACATGAATTTTCCTGTAACCTAACTAATTGCACATTAAAACCAGCCTGCAGATATTTCAGCAGCTGCACCAATTTAGATTAACTACTGGTTATTTCTGTTTTTGATGTGGCAATTTATTATAATAATAGTAATGTTGTGTATTTTTTAATAATTTTGGAACTTTCTGACATTCGCAGAAATTAACTTTCTCTCCCAGACCACAGTCTCTCTTCCTCACTTAAAGCTTTTAGGGGTTGAGATGAACTGGTGTAATTGGCCGTTATAGAGCCCGAGTCCACCGGCTCATAAAGCATCCTCCACAATAATAATATATTTTACCTGTCCTCCACATTGCATCTGGTTGTGCCTGACCGAATTCTGTAACGCCAATGCTGATACTCACAAAAATTGCAAAAAGAGATTTTGGACTTGCATTTGGACTGTGCATTATTAGAAAAATAGGGTCCAATGTGTGGAAGGAGTGTGAGGACAACTTATATGTACTGTGTGTGTGTAAAAAAAAGAGAGGAATCAGAGAGATGAAGTTCTGTAAGAGAGAGCAAGAAAAGATTGATTGGCCTTTACTCAATTTACTCTGTCACCTTCAACAAACCAGGAACACGGAAAAATAAAGTGGAGAAAGAGATATCCAAGGCCAAAGGACCAGCTTGTTCACTTCAGACTGGCAATGTGATTTTTATCCAAGCAAGGACTGCTTAATTTGCTGCCTCACTGCTGCTTTAGCAAAACGTCAGTAGCTCAGCACACACAAACACATGAAATCTGACATAGAGGAAAATTAAACAAGCCCAGGCATATTCTCACATCTCATGGCACATACACACAACCACACCCATTTATTTATTTAAATACAAAACCAGTACACTTTGGGATTTCTACCTTACAACTAATGATGATGGTGACGGGTGCTGTTAATTTTTATTGCTAATTGACATAATGCTGTATAAACAATTTTCAAAGGAATGAAAAGGACATGACATTTTGCTTGAGTATATTTAGATATTTTGCAGTTGCAAATACATTTGCAGCACGTTGTTTTGTGTCTTATTTCACTGAGTGTAATTACTAATTCAGTGCCGCTTTTTTTTTTTTTTTCTCATTTGGCTTATCCCCTGGTCGGGGTCACTACAGCGGAACGTGGTCCACACATCAATTTGGCAGTCGAAACCCTCCCCAAATGCCAGGCTTGGGACTGGCACTTAAAGTACACTGGAGGGTGCAACCTCAGTAGCTGGGGTTTAGTGGACCTTGTTAGGGTTCAGTGTTTTGTCCAGGGGCACTTTGACATATGGCAGTAGCTGGGTCACAAACCACAGACACTTGAAATAATATAAAATCTAAAAATAAAACACACTATCTGACGTTTATAAACACTGGCTGATATGTAACCATTATTAAAACAATGTAATGCTCCTCTTAAATAAAATCTTCTGTGTTCTTTTTCTTTCTTGAGTTGTAGATGTTTTTATATATTGCTCATCATTAAAGGCCTGAGAAATAATAACGATCATTCCTCATCCTGCCCAGACACTAAAGTGCTGGGTTTTGCTCTCCTGTCATGATCACTTTTACTAGCAGGGGTGTTGAATGCGAGCACTTACATATGCCTGCTGATCTTGTTTATTAGATAAAATGAGGTGCTTTACCTCAGGGTTAAACTGAGTTAATGTGCCTGTCAGTGAAGCCATCACTGTCTCATTTCATAGCTTCACCTCTGCTATTTGTGCTGTCACTATTCATGCTTGTGTCTCCTAATCTATGACTGTCAAAAAGCTGAATCCTTTCAGTTTCTTTTTTTTTTTTTGCCTGTGGCTGCTGCTTCTTGTTCTTTCGATCACACTGCTTTTTATGTAAGTGCAACCTTACAGCTGATATGGTTGTGAAAAGAAAATAAATTGTCTAATGTAGGCTAATATCAGTGACATTATTTCAGTATGACCCTGTATACTATCCAGTCCACAGCACGTGATTTTATTGGAGAGTTTATGAATACATACTGAGACAGAAGCAGAAAATATGCAACCTACAAATCAGAGGTTTTCTCTCTGTTTTTCTTCCTAACCTCTCAGTAAGTAGTTGTCGCTCTAATCTTTGCAGGAAGCACTAATGTGCAACGAGTTTAATGAGCACCCTGGCACAATTATAGAGTTGGGCAAATAACTGAGTAGGCCAATAATATGCTACTGTACAGTGTAATAGAACACAGAGCTCAGGAACAATAGTTAGAAAACAAAGGCGCCCACATCATCAGTCCAACCTCACTGGCCAATTTTTGCCCCTGCTTGTATTGTTCTCAACAATAGAGGATAATGACAACAAAACACAACAGCAGAGGACTCTTTTCATCTCTGTCCTGCTTTCTCTCTCACTATTTTCATGCTGGAGTATTCACTATCATGCTCTCATCAGATTTCTCTCTTGCTTCTCTTTCTGGTTACTTAACTCTCCTTGCAAACGTACCAGCACACACACACAAGGTTGGAGAGGAGGGGGTATGTGGGCTATTAAATTATTCAAATTCCTGGCACAAAATGTCACCATCAGTGAACACAAACGTACCACATCATTTACAAGTGTTTATTAATAGATTTAAAGGACCAGTACAGAGGACAATGTTGCTATGAAAGTCGCACAAAATTTTGTGACGCTTTAGCCTGTGAAAAGGATGTAGCCACTGAAAATCTGGATATATTGGCCCAAACATAATTGGTTGAGGTAGAGGAGATTCATAAATCGGATGGACTGTCTCACTTCATGTACTGTAGCTGTTGCAGATTTTAATACATTGCATAAAATTTCTTCTGAGTAATAATATAACAAGTTAATAGCTTACTGTTCTTCATAATGAGTAATAAGTAAGTATTATTATTATTATAAGTAATAACAACTAAAATGTAATGTTACTATTCCTCAGTAACCCTCAATCTTGAACTTATTAAGGATGTTAAAACTATACTAGATATTATAACTATACCAGCAGTATATTGTAACTGAACAACATCTGCACCATGTAGACTAGACAGGTGTCAGTGGTGAAAATTAGTCTGACTCAACATTTTTCCTGTCGGATAAATTAAACAATCAAATTTTTTAATGGCGGGCAGGAGATTACAGAGCACCCGAGCTGCTTTTTGGTAAATATACTGACAATAATCAGAATAATCATTATTGTTATGTTGTGGCTTGTAGTGTGGCCAGTCACTTTACCAGTGTTTGGACTAGAGGTGTAATAATAAAACTTGAGGAGCAGCACACTAGAGCTGCAGCTGACAGACTGTCTCTCTGTAAGCACAGTGTTACTTTCCTAACATGAAGTGTCAGGTCCTCTTAGGACAAGAAATATCAGAGTTTTGGGAACCTAGTTTAGACAATGACAAACTTTTGGCTGCATTGTATGGAAAAACAATTAGTGTCACTAGTAAATAGGACTGTACTGCATGCTCACCCTGAACATATTTTGTTTTGCAGAATGCAGTTTATTACCTTTAAACTAAATATTAAGAACAAGGTTTGGTTGGTTTGACTGAAGATAGTGCCTCCTTTCAAACTGCATTATTTATAAAAAGATTGAGGTAAACTTTTTGTTGACCACCACTGACAGCTGTTTACCAAGCTCACAATTCTCATTGTAATCACTCCCATTATAAGCAAAGAAGGGTGAGATTTTATTTTCATCTCAGTTGTGTCACACTTATTATAAGTTGAGGATGCTTTCATTTGGCCCCTATATTCCCTGAAGTTTATTTTGTTGACTTGTTGATAAAAACAAATCCATTCTACTGCACAATTTTGATTGCTCTGCCTCCTCCATCTGTTATTATTTGTTTGTTGTTGAGCAGCAAGTGATGGAAACACTGCAAACCAACTGAGATAAACAGCATACCAGATACTAAAAAATTGATGCCTGAAGGGACTGTTGTTACCACACGAAGAGAGCCTACATACCACACAAATATGTTGTGGTGTGGTGTGTTTCAAAAGGAATAACTCCCACAAAGCCCAATTTACAGACATTTCAATAATGTTTGTTAAATTAATTGATTTCAATATTTCCTTATTATCGCTCAGTTATATAGGTCAGAGTCTTTCCATTTCACTCAAAAGGAAATTCTTGGATGCGGACTGCCCACAAACGGTTAGACCTCTAAAACAAATATCCCCTCAGTGTTCCTTAATCCTCTGTCAGCCTCATTAAAGCAACATAAACCATTTGCCATATTCAAAGAAGCTTGTTCGCTGTTACTGATGTTGACTGTCAGATGCTAAAAAAGAAGTTCAGCTGTTTTATGATAAACAATTCAAATGCATGTCCTAATTACTTTTAAAAGAAACTTTATAAATATACAAGAAACCTTCCTAATCCTAAAATGATCATATGAGAAGGCACCAATCAAGAGCTGCTTACTCTCTGCAAAATTAAATACTTTAAAAACCCATCCTGAAATTATTCTAAAAAAATGACGCATTTTTGTCTGACAGCTAAATGAACAAATATTGCATGTCTGTTTCATTATATGCATGTTATAGCCAAAGGTCAGTGGTAAACAGGGCTGTTATTTTGGCAACTCTTAAGAAGGATCCTTTTTTTCCCCTGCAATGCTGCCAATTAGGCAGTGTGATGTTTAAGTTATTTTATCTATTGCTCAAATGATTTAATTGGATCAGAAAGTTAGAGCAAGTAACAAAGCAGATGAAGGAAAAAGTGTTTGGTGCTAATGCCCTTTAGTGGTAATGCTAGCTCTGTGTCATAATGCTAATCATGCAGTTTTAGTTTTTCTTTCTTTTCTAAATGTTTCTGCTCTCCCTTCTAAACAATTGTAAAAGGTCCTGTGCATCACTATGCAAATGAGTATTGTCTTTATGTCTCTGGTTTGGTTAGTTGAAACTATCCATCAATTTTTTGATTTTCATTTAATCTATACTTTTTAATCTTTACTCTATGCCTCATCAGACCATGAGCACAAACAGTATTCTACTTTACAGGACCATCCATCATGCATTCAACTACAGATGGGTGAGCAGCATGTGTGTGACACTTTGCATATGTGTCAGCAACATTTATTGTGTGTGTGTCAGTGTGAGGATGTGTGTGTTTCTGTGAGGTAGCACTACAGTGTACAGGGGGACTGGGGTTGTGCAGGATGCTGTCAAGACATGATCCTCAGATGATGAGGATCCACCATTTTAACGGATGACATTCTCCAGAGTGCAGCCGGCTGGACAGGCCGGAATAAACAGACCAGCCCAGGCATGCTAATGAGGCATGAGCCTAATTGTGGTTAGATCAACAATGTGCACTGTTAATGCCTGTGTGAGTCAAAAATAGTATGCAATAATGATGAGGGAGCTGGAGTGTGTGTGTATTGCTCACATGGTGGAGAACGAAAACCTATTTACACACCCACATTATGGGAAAAACAACCTCCTCATGGTGACCAGATGCTGGACCCCAACATGCATTATAGAGGGATGAGTCTAATCCTCTATGGGGTCTAATAACCACTCCAAAATGAAAGTATGGGTCAAACAAAACATCTATTTTTCAAATTAAAAGCTTTCTTAAAACTAGGGTTGGGCATCTCTTGTGTGAGGCCAATTTAAATCGTATCTCTATACAAACAGCTGCCACACATCAGATCACATCATGGGGTTAATGTTACAGTATGGCAGGCCAACGGCAAAACTAGATCTGCATATGGAGAAGAAAAAGGAGGCATTTTGACTTTTAACATGGAAACTTAACGTTCGTTCAGAGTGGCTAGCTGATAGCGCTTACATTCAGCTAAAATAATAATACAAATCCACTGACTCTGTTGTTGCAGAGGAACTAAAGGTCAATGGGATTAATTCTACGACATAGTTATTGTCCACTCTGCCACCATGAAAGACAGGAGAATGGTCTTCCTCTTTTAAAAGCGTGAGTTAAATCCACACAACCTTCTCTCTCTGCGGCTTTCTTGTGATTGAACAGTCCATATAGTTGTGTTTGGAATATCTGATTTGCTAATATTGTTTGTACCTTGCTTGCCTGGATTTAGCTCCATGTGTTACTCATCTTAAGGTGTTGTTTTATTGTTGTTTCCACACAGATGATTGCTCATGTGTAGGTCATAGTCTTTTAGGGTCATGTTGTATAATGATAAGGACGTATATGTCTATGTCAAGCATACACAATGTTTGCCATGTATTTGATACATGTAGATGTACCCTAATCATCACCTGGATTAACTGATATTAACAAATATTTGAATGACTGCTTATTTTACTCATTACTGAAGTTGTACTTTCGGCAGCCAGTTAGACATAATTGAGTGGGAAGTTGGGTATCTTATGATAAGGCGTTTAAGACCATGCGTATGTGTTGGTTGGTGTGTGTGCATGTGTCAGTCACAGTAAGTCCTGCTTTCTAATAGTTTATCTGGCAACATTAAATTGGCTGTACGTGCAGGGACGTACTCATCACAAGACATAAGCCCAATCCCATTTCTACCCCTTACCCCTCCGTTTGGCACGTTCAAGTGGTTCAGTTTTTAAACAGCAGGTATGCTAACTCACCAGAGCAGGAGAAAGTTATAAGTTATTAGCTTCATAAGCTTATAACTCATAATGACGCGGTACAGTGTCCATCTGTGGAGGAAGACAGTAAACATTTCATCTTTTCTTCATCGGCTCACAGAGTTGCTAAGCTGTTACAGGAGCCATGTCAGGGCCTGTCTGTGTCTCTGGTAACGTTATGAGCACAAAAACAGCAGAAGGATCACGGACGGCTGAGCTGTGCTATATTATAATGAGGTTACATAGCCTGTAAATTCTAATAGCTTAGTTAGTTACATTTAACTAAGTTACATTAGTTATCATTACTTGGTTAGTAACAATACCTACTTCTTAATCTAATCTTATCTAATCAAGTTGTGATTAGTAGAGAATGCAAGAGAGATGGTGAGATATACTACACATTTCAAAATAAATGCATAAACCTCTAACAATCAAATACATCAGACTGTACCAATGCAGATATGCACATGTATAACTCAAAAATCTCTATTTCTTTCCAAAATTGCATTGGTTCCACTTGCATTGTGCATGCCCAAGTTCGAATATTGATATGAAGAGTCGAACTACTGTATTTAAACAGCTAACAAAGGCTACATTTTTTCAGGATAGCAAGGCTTCACAGGATGATAAATTACCAGGAATTTTAGGTGGTACAAACAGCCTGTTTTTGTAACTGAATAGCTGCCTAGTGAGAACAAAAACCTTGAGATAATAATAAATAATAATAAATAGTTCTTTGCTTGATTTAAAAAAGGCGGTATATAGACATTTGCACTTGCTGTACATTGAGCAGTTCAACTAATGCATGAGTCCTTTAACAAACTGGTCTTTTTTGTTTTTTAGAAGTGTTTTCTGTCTACAGTTTACAGTACAGTACACCTTTACTGTAGCTGACTCACAGAATTAAATTAATACTCAAGATTAATAAAACACTAAGTGCTGTCTTAATGGATTTGATGGGTCATCAGATTAAACACTGCTTGTTTTTGAATTGTTCTCTTCTCCATACTGGCCCAAAATATATCTCTTCCTAACATGACTGCAAAGTGGGAGCAAAATCCTATGTCCTCATTTTGTGCAAAAAAGAGAAGAAAAAAAACTGTTAAATTCATCTGAAGTTAATATGAAGCTCCAGGAGTCACATCAAAAGATTGATGTTGTCCTTCCGTTTCACCGGACTCACCATAGGAATTTATATTTCCATGGTGAGTGTGGACAGGATGAACAATTACAGGTACCTTTTTCTCATAGAAAATGAGACTGTGGTATTAAGATTGACACTGAGAAATGTGAATCTGCAATTTAAGAAAAGGTCATATTGTAGATGAGGCTCAGTAATATTCATCTTGTTGTTTTATTAAAGTCCTTTTTCATTGGAGTAGGAAATGAAGAAGCCTGCTCAGACAGTAGCACTGGGAGAAGAGAACAAATAACCAGACCACGCACATGAACTAAACAACTCACAACTAAAACGCTTCCAGGCACTCAACGCAACTGTAAATGCAACAGTCTCATGGACAGAAAAATGCTTTCTTTTAAGTGTTCTTGAGAGATAGCTGTGATTTTACAGTAAATGAATGTTGTCAGTCTTTTGTTTCCAGAAATAGACTTTCAGTCCTATTTCTCTCCATGACCATCTTCTCTTTGTCTTTGACAGTCTCCCTTTGTGCTAAAGGACATGTGTGTATGCAGTCCTCTGCCAAAAGGAATGTTTCTGTGAAAATGATAATTTTGTGAGTTGGCAATGTCCTGTAGTGTGGAAACAAATATATTTTCAGATGGCAGTTAATGCATGAGCCTGAACCCCAGCAGTGGGTGTTGTGAGATGAGTGTGGCCTTATCGTAGCCGGCCAAGGAGCCCCTGGATCCCCTGGCTCATCACCCAGCAGCCAATTGCCTTCCCCCTTAATCTCTTCATTGTTTCCTATTACGCTGAAGGGTCTAGACTGATAAAAGAGAGCGAAGTTCCAAATCCATTTAAAACATCCATACATTGTAATATGAACTGTAAGATGAATACACTGTAAATATACTATAAATATATTGTAACAGGCTACAGAGTTGGATAATTTGTTGGGATATGGATCAAGACATGATGCCAGATTCCCATTTCTCTGCATCAATTCAATTAACAAAACAGATGCTCAAGTAACAATTTCACAATAGTAGAACTTTTGTCTTATAACCTAAAAAACAAAACTTATTTGTTATTGCCTTAAAAAGTGTGTTTGTCTGACTAATGTATAACATTTTCAGATGTAAATACTTTTGCTGTGACACAGGATGTGTTAAAATTACATCTTTGCTTCAGATACTAAATATGATAATTTACATGAAGAAAAGCAAAAATGCTGAGTTCACACGCATCTATTCACTCTATGGTTTGGACCACTGGACTGTTGGTTGACCAACATTTTTGAAAAAATTACCCTTGAATGCCAGAGTAGATAGAACAATATTTTTTACAGTGTCGTTGGAGCTGCCTGTGGTTCTCCTCTCTGCTCTCAGTGATTAGCTCAGTTTGTCTAAGACAGTGAGAGAGAAACATGAACAATGCTCTCTCAAGTGTCCTAGATTAAATGTGCTTTTCTTCTCACTTGGTGATAAATGAAACACTTTCTTCTCTTATTGTACTACCCAGTTTTTCTTCCTTCTCTCTCCCTCCTCTCTCACAGTCTTTCCTCTGTGTCTCACTCTTTTTGAATGGTATGGAAATGGATTTTTAATCTTGTTCTATGGAGTGTGATCCAGCTGCACATGGTTGGCTGCTCCCAAACATATTGCATTAGGAAAGGTCATGGCCCTCTAAGTTGACACCAGATTGTTGTTGGGTGGGATGTCTCTGCTGTTCTCACTCTTCTGTCATCCTCACGTGTTTACCTAATATTACCTTTATCTTTGGCTCAGTGCTAAACTAAACAGCCATTTTTAAGTGAAACAGCCACCTGAATACAGATGAGGAGAGAGTAGACGCAAACTAAAATTAGCTCAGCTTGAAGCTTGCCAGGAAAGCAAATGTGTTTAAATAATATCCCTGTTCACAAACACTGCAAGTAACAATTATGTTCATTAATCATTCATCAGTAATGAGTGACTGGTTCATCATTTAGTTTATCGTTATTTATTATGAAGCTGCAAAACCTCACATTTGAGAAGATAAAATCTGATTTATGATATTTTAAGTTGAAAAGTGGCTGAAATAAAGTAGCTGATGAATTTTGCAGGTAGCCAATTAATAAATTGACTAAATCGTTCAGTAAACATTAGCACTCACTCATTTTGTGTGTGTGTGTGTCTGTGTGTGTGTGTGTGTGTGTGTGTGTAAAAACAGAACAAAAATCATCTGATCATAGGGGGTTTTAGGCAAATACAACCTCCTCGCTGTGCCATTATGTGTTTAATAAAAATGAAGCCATAGAGGAAAAAAATATAAGTACTTCCTTATAGCTTCCAGATGATTTATGAGGGAAAGCTGGAGCCAGGTGCTGATTAATTGATCATCAGCAGTTGTGCAGACCTCTATAAAGGCAGTGTTGGCAGTTTGCTGTTCTGGAACATTCAGGTGTTAACACAATGCAAAAAGGGGAAGATATTCAAGACCGTTGCCAGTCTTCCCGGGAGTGAGCATCTCAAAACGTTCCCCCCAAAGTCAGACTGAGAAATACAAAACTCGTAAATCTTCATTAGAATGGCTAACAAATAAAAAATCAAGGCTTTTGGAATGGCCTTGTCAGTCCAGACCTCAACCTAATTGCTGTGGCGGGAATTAAGAGAGCTGTGCATAAGTGAATGGCCAAAAACCTCAACAAACTTTATCCATCTCTCACATAGTTGTGATGAAGTCATAGAGAAAGGTGCTAAAGGTAGATTTACAATCTATATATCTACTATGGATGTGTATGTGCCTATACAATCATAGGCAGCGCATAATGTTGCCCAAGTGTTTTATTTATTTATTTTTTTGGCTTTATTTTTGTGAAATACATAATACCATGGGAAATTTGTTGGTTCATCTGAGGTTATATTTGCCTAATACTCTTAAATCTGTGTCTCGGATCCTAGATTTGGCTGTTTATTCTACACCAGCAGCAGATTTAGTTTGAGAATATCTAACAGACAAATGGTTAATATTCCTATAATCATGTATTGTAGCAAAATTGGTTGTCAAGCTGATGCTCAGGCATGACTGTAACAAAGTGTCATCAGCAGAACAATAACACTGCTCCTACATGTGAAATGGTATATTCAATTATCCATGTCAAATACAATTGTATCCTTCCAATATGCTTCAGGGTGTAGCAGTGTCCACGCTCTGGGACTCTGTCTCATATTTCACACACAATATATATGTGATGTATGTGTGTGTGTGTGTGTCTGTGGCACACAAGTTATTTTTGTTACTCCAGCTTCAATAGGTCAACAGCACTGAGCCTCCCACAAAGAGAAGAGAAATTGCTGCATTTAGCTGACAGTGTGACTGAGGAGATCAGCCAGAATGACAGACAGATAACAAGAGCAATGTGTGGTTATTGCTATTCCACAGGGACACACGAGTCATCTTCACAGAGACTATCTGCCATAGAAGAGTCAAAAAAGAGTCTGTCTTCTTTATTCCTTTGTTTCTTTCTATGAACATTGTATTTACTGAAGTAATTCCTGAGTATAAGTACAAGAGTTGGACACCGGATTTAAACATGGTGCCCATTCGCTTATTAATAAGTTCCTAACTAATGTTCCTAATGTGCTAACAAAGTTTTTTTTTTTTTTTCTGGATTCCAGCCTTAAAAATCACCTGGATGATCCTCCACTTTCAAATTTTCGGGTCTAGAGAACATGTGCAGTAGCAACATCCTCCAGCTTTGCCTCTCAGTTTCTCAAACACGTGAATGGAGTAAATTACAAAGTTTGTAATGCTCAGAAAAATTATTCATTTTAGGTCATTCTATTTTATATCTGCAACTATTGGAAAATGCTTTTTTGGGTCAGTTTATGTCACATTTGGGAATAACAAACAAGTATTGAAAAGATCATATGGCTGGTAAACAAAGCCTCAGGT
>OMLM01003665.1:42221-71093 GCA_900302695.1 Helostoma temminkii
TGTCTGGAGAAGAAAATGATCAAAAAAGGAACATGACATATTTGTGATAACATGGCTACAGTATATTGACTTGTTTTACTTCCTCCTTACTTCTGATCACCAGTGTAGATCTGCTATATAATACATTTTAACTGAGAAACAACTTTTAACATTTAGAAAAAAAGAGTGATGTACACTGCTCATATTTCCCTTGTAGGGCACTAAGGACTTTAAGAAAAATATGTACTTATAAATGCTAGTGTGCTAATGTTTGTGCTCCTCTCAGTAGGACTGAGACTAAGGACTGAGGACTAATTTTCATATTTCACACATAAGGTTACAGTAATTCTTCTTTTAATAATTTTGTTGTTCTTTTTCTCAGTCCTGTCTCTGTAGTGTTCCTGCTTCCTGTGAGAGGCACGTACACTAAGTGGAGCACAGGAGCATTAAAATGGAGCGCACTGTGAAATAATGTTCATCTGTCTCCCCATGCATGCATCCAGCAGAGTAAAACTTAATTCACAGTGGAGGTTTATTTCAGATGTGATTCATATTTTCTTAGCATTGCACTGAAAATAACTCAGAAAAACTCTGGGAAAATAGTGTGTTGAAGACTTTGATCGTTATAGAGACTTAAACAGGTTTTTTTTTTCTTTTGTACTTGGTCAAGCAAGGAAGAATTCTTGCCTCAAGAAAGAAATCTCAACAAGGCAGATATTTGAGAAACATGACCAGTTTTAATGAATGCAAACATAATTTGGTCATTTAAGAACTTATGCATTTTCCTTTTTTATTTTGTTGGAAACAAAAAAGTCAAGAGTTTTAAGAATGGGTTTGCTCTGTAGTGACACATAGTTCTAAAATAAGCATTTTTTCTAATCAGCATAGCTTCTCAAATATATGGATGAGTTGTTTTTCTGTTTTAAATCATTGTAAATGATATAAGATATAAAAATATATATATAAATATGTATATATATTGGGTATTAACAAGGATTTATCATTCTTCATATCGGCACTTTGCATTATTACAGTTTTTATAGACTTGGTTTATACATTAAAAAGATAAACATGTTTATTTAGTTCCACACCTAACAACTGTACCATTGTATTAGTACAGTATTGACATGAGGGTTGTTTGCTTTTCTGGAAGGTATGCTTGAAAAGTCACTTTGGTCAGGCTATTTTATTGAATAAGATAATTATCTCTTACTTCCTGTATACTCATGACAGGTAATTTTGAAGTTACATATTATGTAGCTCACAATGTCCCTCGAACTCTGACAGACTACTTTGGTTACTGGTGTGTTCAGCTGAGACATGAGCAATAATGAGCAATACGTCAATGCTGTCTATTGTGACTGTTGCTGCGAAATGGACTGATTTAGACCATATTAGTAGTGAAGTAACAGCCACATCCTCCACAGTGAGTGCCATGTTTTCTACTTTATTTGCTGTTTGAATTACAACTTGCCTTCAGTAGATTTTAGCAGGTGTGATTTTGTGTTTTTACAATCAATTTGTGTAAATGTTGCAGCTTTTAATCCATTTTTTTTCAGTGGAGCTTAATTATAGAATCTTTGTTAAAAATCGAAAAGACCAGAAGGACATTAAGGAGACAAATAAGAGACAATGACAGTGAATGTGTGGAGAGTCTTATTAGACATGTCACTATGTGAATCCTGCAGCACAGTACTATGCCACGTGCCACTGATCATTAATATGCACACTGGAGCTACGTGACAAAAGGCCATAGCCAAGGCAATTTCATTTCCTAAGCAAGGCCTCTGAGGAGTTCATTTCAAATGCCCTCCAACCACAACTCAGTCTGAATTGCTTTTGTAGGGGTAAGGCAGTGTGATTGAGGAAGAAATAACATTTCCAACTTGCCACCACTTAAAAGGACGAAATGATGCTGCAACACCAAAAATATAAAATGTCATGAATACATGACTCCCCCTTCAGTTTGTACTCCATTCTCTGTAAACCATGACTCAATGTTTCCCTGCGATGGGGGAGATCATGTCTGGTTTTAGTCTTGGGGGCTAGAAAAAGGTTTTATGACATCAGCTCCATTTGCGTTTGAGTTGCATTTCCACTAAGCAGATAAGATGCTTGCACACGTAGCTACTGACATAAAATGAAAATAGATTTGTACATTTTTCTGAGGAGCAGCTGAGGGACTTGTCTCTGTTGCACCTGAGAGTGAACTTTCGAGGAGTGTCTAGGAGGAAAAGCCAAGATCCCCTACACTCTGTTATTGTAGGAAATAAGTGTATAGAAAATAAGCACAGAGGTAGCTGCTAAGCCTAGCTTAGCACAAACACTGGCAGCTTGACTTCTTTTCTCAAAGATGCCTTTCAGCTACTGAAAATCTGTTATATTTAGTCATTGTGTATTTAAAACATATAGAAATAGAAAACCAAACCATTGTGTTTTAATGAATACTTACCAGCACCAGAATTTATGCTAGGTTAAACTAACCAGCAGCTAACAGACAAATATGAAAGTGGAATTGATTTTCTCATCTATATTTTGCCAAGAAAATGTATTAAATGCAAACCAAGAGCTGATTAAGTTAATTCAAGTATATTTGAAACAAATAAGAGATGTAGTCATACTACTGTACATTGATCTTCTCATTTGACTTGTATTAAGACTACAAATTGGTATATCACAAGGTGTTTGTAACCTTATTCATATATTGGATTCACAAACTGTATGGACCTAACTAAGAACTGCACAGGATAAATAACTGACGATGAGAAGCTCCTACATTGTCCACTGAGCTGGCTCATGTGGGACTTCAACACAAAGGAGGGAATGTAACGGTAGAATCAATGACATTTAATTAAATTGATATGGTGCAAGAACAATGCATTAGATCACTGGAGCTGCTCTTCCCCCCGATAAGCCACCTTTCTTGTAAAAAGGGTCAAGAGTAGAGGTTGACCTTTTGCGGTCTTAATCCATCACAAACAAAACCACTGTAGCTGTTTTTGTAGCTGCAAATATACTCATAGACACAATACATTACTCGACCCTTTACTCTAACTTTAACCATCACAACTAAATGCCTAAACTAACTCTAAACCAAATCGAACACCCATTCAAAGGTGTCGGGCTCAGTCAGAATGTCCTCACATGATGGAAGAGATGGGCACGACCACAGAAAAGCAAAAGACAAAAGCACGGAGAAAAATAGCTGTCCAATCCACGTAGAGTATGTGAATTATATATTCAAGACAACAGACCCCCAGAAGTACGAACGCAGTCAGCCACAGACACAGCCAAGAGAAAGTGAAGAAGAAAATGGTCTCCAGGAAGTTGATTTTTCATAATTACAGCCTCTGCAATGTCTCTACTGTAATTGGCTGTAGGACTTGATGCATCATAAAATAAGCATTACTCTGACAGGATATAGTTGAGTCACTTGGAACAAACAAATGCCATTCACTTTTAACTGCAGATATTTGTTTTTGGACTCTAAAATTATTCAGGTACCTTTAAATACTGTGTGTACTTTTCTGCAACTTGTCTAATCAACAGACGCTTTCATGTTTTCCAGTCCCGTCTTAGCAAAGAAAAACAATCTGCCACAATGGTCAACAAGCAAAAGAAATACTATTTTTTCATTTTCCCTTTTTTCTGCAAGAGGAGGGGTATGGTGTGTTTGTCCTGTATGAGTGCACCAGAGGAAAAAGCAAATCAAAAGGCATGTCTTTTTAGCATGAGGTCAGAATGGGTTTTCTTGCTTCCAGTGGATTCTGCAGCTCTCTAAGGAACAAAGAAAACAACAAACACTCTTGCTAGGGTGACTCACCAGGCTTTAAAAGGAGATTAAATTCCTGTTTCCCCTCTTTTCTTCCCCTCCTCCTCACCAGGCAAGTAATGGTGCTCTCTCCCTGCTGATCGGGGACACTGACATGAGGTGTCCTGACGTGAGGACATCATCTGTCAAGGAGTCAGGGGGTTTCAGTACATGGATATTTTTTAATGACATAAAAAAACGTGTTGTCCGTAATTAGTACAGTAAAATGGATTTTTGAAAATGGAGTACTACTGTAATATTAGAACAAGTACATTAGTACATTAGTACAAGTTTTTCTATTTATTCTTCAAATGTCATAAAGGAACCCATATGAAGACAGTAAGTGTGTTGATGGCAGATGCACTGAACCAGGTAACCATATCTAAGTGCCACTATATAAAGTGAGTTATAATTTTAGGCAGTCTTGGCTTCTGGTTTAAAACTGATGACCCCAGCCTCAAGGTGGAGCATGTTTGGATGCTCAGATCCTCTAAAGATGCCCTACAGATTGCTTATTTCACGGCCCATGTGTATGATTTTACTGAGGCCCTCAGGCGTGGAGGGTTGGAAGTTAAATTCAGCTGGCTACTCCATCCTATGTTAATGCTGTCGTTTCTCTGTCCATCCTTTCTTTTAGCACAACCCAGAGGGTGTTACCTCACATCGAGGAAAATACTATAAGAGGAGCAAATGACGTTGTGATAATTGCACATGGCTTTGCTAGTGAGAGTTGCTACTTCACTCTCACTTACAGTAAGTGTGATTTCAATTTAGCACTGTTTGGGAGCACATTAACACATATAGAAATATGTGGTTAAAGGACACGTGAAATATATCAGAGGAGGAGGTTCAGGTGAAGACGGTACATAGTGAAAACCCTAAATAAGAGGGAAATGAGGAAGAAAAGGGCTATGTAAATGAAACAGAAAAAATCAATCATTACATATGTTTAATTTTACTGAAATTTATGTTTTCATATTTGTTGCTGTAAATTTTATAGCGTTCTATTCTATAAGACTTTTCCCACCTGTACATGGTTAAAGGTCAGTACTATTAACACTGTTTGCCTCACCGTCTTCTTCCTCACATCAGCCAGCCTTGCCATCGTTTCCTCATCAGCAACCGTTTCAAAACCAAATTACCCTCTTGATTGTAATTGTTCTTTATGCTCTTTTAACCTCATTCATGCTTTAATTCGACAGCTCAATTTCAGTGTGAGGTGTTGAAAATCTGTGTGAAACAGTATTTGAGGTACATAGGATTATTGCCACCTTCTCTTATTTAAAATCATTTTGTGATGTCTTACAGTTAGAGTACAATAGAACTGTATTTTGCTAAATAAATATACCATTTACATACTGTTCAGACAAGAGATTATGCCATTTTACATATATATACACGTAAATCCAAGTCGTCAGCCATGGTACGGGCTCTGTCAGCCTGTACATTATGTTAAAGTGTTGTAGTTCATTTCATGTTTCTGGGTTACTTATGGGCCTTCTGTTGCTATTCCAGAGAGAGTGGGATGTTGTTGTTGCCATCAGCCCCACCCACCCCCTAGAAAAACCTATTAAATGAGCAGGCTTCTCATTTCAAATGAACGTATGACCATGTAACAGGGAACCCTGCTGCAGCCACACTCGACAGAGTTTGGCAACCTGAACACACATCCTCTAGAAACAATGTTACACATTTTTATAATCTCTAAATCACAGGTCACTAAGCTCTCAGCCTCATCACTTGACATAATAGATATTTTCACATAAAAACTGCAATTGTGGGAGAATCAGGTCGGGATACTGCAAAGTTGTGTCACACAGATTGCCCGAAATAAGGCAAATTCTTACTGCTTGTTTTCAACAAGGTGTGGGGACGACAATGCATAGCACGCCAGAGATCACATTCTAATATTACCCAGACTTTGGGGGAATCACCAAATAATGATCGAGTAACCTTCGGCTTTTTGACTTGAACATTTGGCTTGGACATTCTCTTGGGTAATGCCTAGATACTGTATGTTTCTAGTTCCAGGGCATGTCTGAAAGCAGCTTACGTTGCTGTACTACTGCTATACAAAGGCATTGTCACTTTCCAGCTAACAGCTAGCTATGATAGCTAGAGGGGCAAGTAGTGAAGCTGTAGCTATAGTCTTGAGTTTGTTTTCGTTCTCACAAGGCTATTTTAAAATTAGTTGTATGGCCTTTAACATTAGTTCATAATGACAATACAAGCATGATGATGTCTAGTAAGTTTACTATACATTGTTCAGTGTATTAATTTAGCGTGTCAGCATGCTTACAACATTTTCAATTACAAATATGACCAAAGTTATTGCAATGACGTGACTGTGTGTACAAAATGCTGTTGGATGGTAGTGCTGCACGATTAAGCTAATGCAATCACAATGTCAGCCTGTACTATTACATAACCACAAAAGCACTGTAATAAACAACTACACAGCTAGAACTTGTCTTAAGAAAACATTTATGAAAATACTTAAGAAGATATTGGTGAATGATGTTAGGTTATTTGTCTATTGTATTTCTAAGGGCAATATGTAACAATATGTCCTGAGAAGTTGGCTAAAGAGATAATAATACAGCTAGGTTAGCTAGTTTAAGTAGTATGTTTGTGAGAGTGAAATAATCAACTAAAGTTAATCCTCCTTATATTAGTTCTTTTAGCCACATATTAACCTACAACAGAGATAACCTCGCCTCATTTGTTTTGTTTGTTTTGTAATTATGAAAAAAAAACAGAATTGTGACCCAGCATAATCATCCAGCATATTTTTGATTATAATATTGTACAACTATAGAATTGAGAATATTGTAATGACTACATGTCAGCACTGAAATGTGTGTAGATTTTGTTCTTGGCTAAGAACAAATGCCAAATAAGAATACACTGGTGAATGTCATAGTCTTTGTAAACACTGTGTAAGTGGGGTTTAAGAAATAATTTCTTCCTACGAACGCTTTGAGAATGAAGCCCAGTCCTCTTTTTTTAGGCCACAATAAACACACATCCACCCACAACAAAGACAACCTCACCTGTTTTGAAGTGTGAAGTAAATAACACTAATGAGTAATAATGAGTCACTGAGTCCAGACATGATTGCAGTGGTTGCTTAACATAGAGTCTCCTACGGACACAGTTTTCTGGAACTGGAACCTAACGTGTTAGACTGATACAGTGCTTCAGCATAATGCCTAAACTGTTGTTGTATGGGCATGTCATTGTTTTTCCTGAGTACAAATAGTCCTGAGACAGGAATTCTGTTGTGTGCACTGACACTGGAAAATGAATGTTGTCCTTTTTTAACATTAGTTCACCAATCTCCACAGAGTCGGGGTCACTCATCATACAAGAAAGCACCTTTTCTTTTCTTGTATGATATTTCTTTATACAGCATATCGACCTTGGCCTTTGTGTTGGGCTCAGTAAAACCAAATGGTCTGACTGCATATTGAATGGCTTTACTGTATAGTACTGTGTAAAGGGGAGAACCACCTTTAACTTGCAAGACAGCTTGACCCACTGATCCTGCTGAAAAATAAGCAACACCTGATGTCTTTCAGAGAGAGTCAGAGGCAGAGGGTTTTGAAATTCTTCAAACTACTTGCACATCACTTGAAATATTCATCATTTGATCAACGGACCAAATTTTAGAATCAGTGATGATGATTTAGTATCAGATAACTTTCTGGGAATATAATTTTTTATCCTAAACATTTTCGAATAGAAACATCAAGATTATACATATATTGTCCACAATGTCTTTGAGCTGCAGACTCAACTGCTACATGTGATCTGCTTTATCTTTCACTCTGTCACCAATAATGAGAGGCAGCAGCCTTAAAAAATTCAGCTTTGTATTACTTGTCCTGAGAGTTTAGCTTTGTGAAGACTGACCTCAGTGGCACAGTATTTGAACTGTTTAATACAATTCAGATTTAGTACATGAACCATGCTTTCTTCTTTATGAAATTCTTAAGATATAGTGCAACATAATAAGACAAAACCACCAAACATGTCATGTCCCAAACTAAGTGGCAAACCTGGCTGACAGAGCATTTTAAAGAACTGAATAATGACTTGAACTTCTCTCCTTCCACATCAGGTGTACCTTCAGTCCGGAAGCAATCAACAGCAGTTATGGACCAGATTGCACCATTGTTGTTGGTACATTCTGGTCCACATAGACTGGATCATCAGCCTAAAACTGTAACCGGGTTATTAGGCAGTAAGTTGCGAGTGACTGAAATTTTCAGACAAGCAATCAGGCAGTGCAAGCCCTAGTAATCTCCAGCAATGCAAAGCAATGTTCCTTTTAACAACGGTTTTATCTGATACTACAATTCAACTCTCTAATTTGTTAATCTACTAGTAGTTTAGTTTAACACCTTTCTTCCTCTCAAGCAAACTAAGTGACATGTGGTCTGTGTCAGAAGATACACGAAGTAGCAAATAGCAACAGATGCATAAGTATCTAATATTTTTTGTCTTGTCTTTGCAGAGTTTTAACTACTTCAATGGCATCCTGAAATATTACTAGCTTGACACATAATTTTTCTTGTTGAAAAATACTGAATATTCGACCTTCACTAATCTCAGTCTGGTGCTCACCTACATGTAACACTCACTTCTGCCACATTTCTCTCCCATAGCCACAAAATAAGCAAACCTATCTGTCCTGTTTTTATCTTTCCTTATAAACATAATGTTAGACTCTGCATAGGTGAAAGACTGAGCTCTTCAGTATATGTCCTCATTGGACCATTATGACATGTAGAGGACAGATCAAATCCCCTTATACACTATTAGTGATGTTCTCATCTGACAAAATAATGTATTTTTTTAACACACGTTTGCTTAAAATAAATGTCCAACAGACACATCTAAGAAACAGACATAAGTAAGCATAATTGTGAGTACTTGACTTTCAATTAGGCATAGCATCATGACCACCTGTACAATCTAATACAATTCAATACAACAGCTCTACCATGAATTTTGCATTTACAAATGTATAATTTTTCTGTTTTTAGGTTCAAACTGTCAGAAGTGATTATTCATTATTAAGGTCATTGTGGGCGGTGGAGTCGTACTGGAGTATGTTTTGTTAAGAGGTGTCTCTAATGTTTTGGATTCCTCATTGATGTGAATAGGGAGGCTTCATCTGCAGCACACCTTAACATGCAGAATAACATGTCTGCATCAGTGAATAAAATTGCTGCTGCTCTATGGATGCACTTGCATGTATGCTAATAAGTGCAGTTCTGTTAATCTTCCCATCTCTATTGCAATCAGAAGTTTGTACATTTTGTCAGAGCACCTAATTGCAGTGAGCATTGAATAATTTTGACTGCAACTGTTTTTTTCCACATAATTCATGTTTTATTTGAGTTTGAGTTTGAGTTTGACTTCTGATGAAAAACCCCCCTCAGTACACATTACCTTGTGAATGCAATTAGTTTAGATACCTGATATAAAATATTTTATGTCATAAATGTATAGCAAAAGAAGTAGTCACAGTTATCCACAGCCTTAACATGCAATTAAAACTTCTAAAAGTTTAATTTCATAGTAGTAAAAGTGATGGGGAAAAAAAAATCATAAAATACCTGCGTGTCAGCATCCCTCACCAGAAAGAAGTATATTCAAGTATACTCTTAGTATACTTGTTTTAAACTAAAAAAGGTAAGTATACTTTCAGTATACTTGTTATGTACTTATCAGAAGTAAACTAAAAAGTGGCCCAATTTAGTCCCAAGAAGTATTAAAATAATATACTAGCAAGTATACTAGAAGTGCATAGAAGTATACTTAATAAATAAACTTAAAATATACTACTTTTTGGCAAAGGATGTCTTTACAGAATTTCTACATTAACATGCGCACCAACCTGAGGTCTCCATATTTTCAGTGACTCTGTGCATCGCTCTTGCATATATTGTGTTGCAGCTGTGAATCACAATTAATGTCTTGTTGTGCTTGTCATGCTCACTTTGTAATGGCTACATCGAATTAGCACTTTGTAAGTGGTTAATCAGTAGTTGCTGTATTTATATGCAGTCTAACAATTTATTAATTAAGCTAATTGTTTCTAGACAAGCAGTTGATATCTATTGATATATGACTGCCTAGAGCATCTGGGTTGTTCATGTCTGAAAATGTTTCAATAAACCAATACATTTTTTGTTTTTGTTATCACAATAGTTCTTAATACTTTTTAATTATTGTAACAATATGAGGCTGATAAATTGAAAACACAGGTTCCTATATGTAGCAATAGTCCTATCTATTATGCTTTATAACTCAATATAGTTTTAATGTAGTAGTATTTAAGCAAGAAACTGAAAGTGTATTAAGTGACCCTTGCAGTATTTTCAGTACCATGTATTGTACATATGGGTCAGGCAGACCATAAATTAATTTGTTTCTGTCCCTACTTCTGCTGCTGCCTCTGGAGGGAGATTTTGAACAGCAATGTAATCTGAGCATATGCTTCATTTTTACCATTAACTGTAATTGGCTCCTAGTTTCATATTGAGCAGCTTGTAGTGACAAACATTCTTCCGCTGGGAGCGAAATAGACAGATGGTATCTCTTTCTCCTTCTGCATCTGCAGATTTCTGCTGTCTGATCCCTTTCTGCCCGTCTCTCTCCCGCTCGTCTTGCTAAGCTAATCATTATTTATAGCATGATGACAGCAAATGCATAGCTAGTGCTCCAAACAGTGATGATAATCAACTATGTGAAGCAAACCATTTGCTTGAGATTTTGATTTGAGTTTTAACACCACACACCACCAAGTATTGTTTTGTGTGTCAGACTGTGAAGCAATGTGATACATTATGCTCTTTGGTCCATGGTGGGAGCTCATTTCTGTATGAAGAATGCATGAATCTTGAATCTCTATTAATATTAAAAGGAACAGCCCAAATCAATAGCAGTTGGTGTACAATGTTGTTACAGTGCAGTCCATAAGTACAGTGCTAGAGTTTTCATTAAGGTTCTGTTCATCACCACTAGGTGTGGGTGGTACAGTCTCTAAATTATATCTAAATTATATCATGATATTTTAGGAAAATCTGCTTTTATTATTTTCAATAATCAAAGTGATCAAGTTTTTTATATTGATATTGGAAGTTATTTTGATGGAAAATTCACACTCAAATCTGTCACTTACCATTGTCACATCGTGTTAACGTGGCAAAAAGAAATCAGAATCCTTTAAGTTAACAATCTATCCATATATTAAAAACAACAACAACAAAAAGTTGACAGTGGTGCCTCCACCATAAGCAACTTCATGGAGTAGGTGTCCAGCCAGACCCCTCTTGGCGAGTTGGCAGGTAGTGGACACTGAATGTACATGAGCAGATGGGACACAAGGAAATTATTAATTAGTTCTACACTACATGTAAAGCGGCGACCTGTCCAGGGTGTACCCCGCCTCTCGCCCGTAAGCTGGCTGGGATAGGCTCCAGCACACCCGTGACCCCTGCGGGGACTAAGCGGTATAGAAGATGAATGAATGAACTACATGTAAAGCTGCTGAGCAATTCTAAACATTTGCACAAAACATTTGCACAAAACATTTGTGTCTGATGTTTGCAAAAGATAAACCAGCTCATGTGGACGTTATATAATTCTGCCAGTGTTAGCCTGATGCATGGTTATACTGCAACCTAAGCTAAGACTGTTATCCTGCAAAAATACCCACTCTGGAGCTTTAGTTACTCCTTTCCAATCTACCAAAAGCATACAGTTCAATTAAACGGGTAATGTAAAAGTAATTTCACATTTATTTCTGAGATTATTACTATTTGAGATTCTAGTCTCCTCACTCAGAGAACTGAGATTACAATGTAACTTTGGTGTTATTTGATCAATGCCTAATGTTTTAAGGGCTTGGGCTGCCTTGGACTTAACAACCCCATTGACTAAAGAAGACTGAACATGATCTTTGCACAAAGGAACAGATACAAACCCATTTCTGTTCCCCGGACAATGTCACTTGAATGTCAAAAGAAGTTTTTCTTTGCATGTTGTATTCTTTTGAGGCAGTACTAAAAACTATACTGTATATTTTTTGTATATATTCATAATATACATTATGTGCATATACATATAAAATATATGCATATAAATAATTTAGTTTAGAGTAACATACCTCAACTAAGTGATACAGATGGTTCAATGAAGTTCAGCACATTAAAACATTATTATTAAATTATTACAAAATAATAAAAAGAGGCCTTAAAATGTTGAGTAGAACAGTAACGGGCTACTGATACCCCACATAGACCCCCGCTGAGGTCTCTCAGTGAGACACTGAGACAGTGTTCACTGGCTGCCTATCTTTTGGACCGCCAGTTATTGAAACAAATCCTTGTAGTATAAACAGTTTGAAACATGGATCAGGTATACAGTTTTCAGTTTTTAACTTTGTAACATCAGTCAGTCTAAATCAGGTCCACTGATTTGGGTTGTGAGGAAGCAGAAGGTTGCTGTTTACGCTTCAGGGCAATCTGCAATAAGGTGACCCTTCCTGTGGCAACAGAAACACTCATGCTCACCATGTGGAGGTGGTCTCACTGGTCTATCAAAAGGACGGCCAGACTCGTGCCTTTTAGGGCTTGGCAAACACATTTTTATGTGTCAGCACAAACTCATCAGTTAACACAGCTAGACATAAAGTCGCTTTTTGTTTGTTTAAGAACATTATCAGTTCTCTCGTAGGAAAATCCTCCAGCAGCACTAACTCATGGAGAGACTTAAAGTCATCAGCAGCAGCACACCATTCGTTAAAAAGAGTTCCTTCTTTGTGTGCAAGCTTGAACATTTGACTGCTAATTTCTAAATTTCTGCCTATATGCTTCAGGCACAAGTTCATTTGTTTATTTAAGCACTTCAAATTTCATACTCTGTTCTAAGGGACACTACCTCCTGTGCCAGTTCTATCCTTTCAAATGCACTGGAATCTACCTCAGACTCACGGAAGCAATATTTTTACTGACATCAAAACCTTTGTGGGAGTTTTGGGGATTCTCCACAGCAATGTAATGATTTCTGCCCTGAAGATATCACCGTTGTCTTTATCTTAAGCAGTGTTAACTTGATTTCTTTCTCATCTTCTATTTCCAGTCTACGAATCATAAGATCATAATCTGCTTCATGCCCCTTATCTGTCTTCTGTGCCTCCAACTATAAGCAAAGTAAGGTTCCCAGTTTAATTCATTTTCCCAGTAGCACCCACTTGCTCTTAACTTTCTTGGCCAACAATACTTTGACACAAATCCAATTTTTCAAACTTAGGTTGACTGATAAAGTCCTGCAGGTCAAAGCCCATTTTCACAATGTCACTGAATCACTCCACCATTTCATCAATTTTGTCTACAGCACAAAAATATCCTGAAGAAGTCCCCATTAGTGTTATGCCTCCACCCCTGAGTGAGCTAAGAGAACCAGAGGCAGTAGAACATGACAATCAAAATGAATTAAGGTTGTGGGTGGACAGGATCAGTTAACAGGGCCAAAACAAAGACATTTATAAAACAAAACGTGGCCAATCTACAGCATGAAGCGAAACAAACAAACTTGTTAGGTAATTACATCATACATGATTGCGTTGTTAGATCATTAATCACCAAATGACACTTTTCTATTCAATTCACATTAAGTTATACTGGTATTATCATGGAAGGTATGATATGGGACCCACCCCTTGCCAGCACAATGGATATGAAATGAAATAATTAAGATGGGCTTTACTGCCAGCTTTAACTTTAGGGTTTTGCCATAAAATATAGCATGTACAATAAAGAAATTACAACAAATCTTATTCAAAGACCCCTAACATTAGGACTCTAAAGTAATAGAACAAATTAACAGTACCATAAATTAAATTGCTTTAATTCTTGGTTGCAAGGTCAATTTCTCATACCTCAACTGCAACCTCAACTTCAGTTCCTTCTTCTTCTCAGAGCAATTCACCTTTTTATCCGCATTTTGCTGATATTTTTGCTATTGCAGACTGTTCTGCGTTTTGACCTAAAGAAAGTCCTGGCTTGCTTCTGCTTATGCTATATTGGCTCATTCTCATGGTGAGAACCATCATGCAAAGAATTTTAAAGCATTTAAAAGTGACTGGGCTGATAAAAAAGCTCTCAGCATTTGAGAATTCATCCTGTTGTTGTTGTTGTCAGCAGTCAAATTATAAAAGTCATGTCAAATATAAATCAAAAGTCAATAGAGATCCAGTTCCTTTGGCGGCCACATGTGCCCATGCAATAACACGCTACCCCAACATTCTTCACAGATGAGATGGCGTTCCTCGGATCACGAGCAGTTCCTTCCCTTCTCCATACTCTTCCCATTTTTCTGGTTCAAACTGATCCCCAACCTGTGGTTAGTTTCACTGGCAGTGACAACTCTTTAGCCTGTACAGATAATTCAGATAATTCAGCATGTTGAATCAGCAGTGGTCCTCAGGGCTGGTGGGCGCCTCTCCGATTAGCTGTTCTGCTTAGAGAATAAATGCATTTGAAGAGAAAAGTAACAAGTGAACAATGCAGTCAAAAGGGCCTACACAGAAGCTATTTACATTTCTCAAATTTGTCTCATCTAGATGTTTCAGTAAGACAGTAACATCATTGCAACATCTATTAAGAAGAAACCGAAACAGTGTGGTGAGTAAAAGTGATGTGAAAATGGTGAGCTAATGGTGTTCTGCTTACAGTAGAATGATAGATACAAACTACTACCACCTGACTGAAGAGTTATTTCTTCTCACGCAGGCATAGAATGTACATCATGTATGGTCTGTTCATCTGCCATTTTTTGATCCAGATGAAGGCAAATGAGCAGTCGGCCTTCATTGCGTCTAGTTTTTTTATGTTGGCTTGGTGCATCTCTGCTTTAACATGCAGGACATTTTTTTTGTAGGTTAAATGTATGTCTTGGTTGGGAGTAGTAAGTCTCTGAAGTTTCCAGTCTTGGTGCCATGATAAGTGAAAACACTCTGGCTTCATTTATACTGAAAAACTCTGAAAGTGATATCAATCTTCATCTCATTTTTGCATGTATGCATTTTCCTAAAATATGAACTATTGCTCTAACAGACCAACAATTTTTTCCTTACAAAACTGCAAAACTACCCAAAATTGTATATGACTAACCATCAAACCATTCTCCTTCCTACAATTTCTATTGTATGAACGTCAGGCTTCTTGGATTTGACAAATGGATCCAGGGTTACAGATACGCGTGCAGAAAAATATGGTTTTCATTCACACATACATGTCTTACACACACAAAAAAATACGATGAGTCACTTTAAATGTTTGCCCTTTTTCTATACCAGCACATTTAATTTCACAAAAATTACTTATTTGCATACACTCATGGTTTATTCTTGTATATCCACACTGCTTGTGTGTGCTGTTATTCCTCAAGTTGAACAGCTGCACATTCTGGTTTGCAGATCCGAAAATGAGTGTGATCACACTGTTTTGAGAAATTATGGAACAAAACCCAGCACCCATAGCGGACCACAACTCACTTGAGATGTTAGTGACAGTTTTTGCTCCCCAGCTAAATGCTCACACAAGTGATGAGTTAGCCCTGACACACAAAAAGGCAATTTTTCACATTTCTTGGAGTCATACATCTTGGATATGTTGTGCAGATTGCAGGTAATACACAAATTGTCATCATAGTGAATGGGCTTTATTATGTCTAATACACATTTCACTGCAGAGATGTATTTAAACTTTTTTTTTGTAATCAGGCCTCCACAGTTTTCAGCTGTTAATGGAGTAATTTAGCTGGGTTAATATTTTGATGCAGATGGAGATGCTGATGAACAGAAGAATGACCAAATATAAAGGTGCTTAAAAACATAAAATTTTGGCATGGATGCCTTGGGAAGTTTTTACAAACATAAACTACCTTAGATTTAAAATTCATAAAATAATAACCAGCAGCAGTTGGAGATGTCAGATGTTTAAACATGTTTATTAGAATTACAGGTGAGAAAATGGTTTGGCCCACAAGATGATTTTTGTTAGCGATACCACAAGTAGCTAAAGGAAAAAATTGTCAGGACGCCTGAGTGGTGGCACCGTATGGAGCTTATGTCAATGAGTTTCTGGTGTATAGAATAAACATTTTGGTGGTAAAAAAAAAAAAGAAGAAGCTTGTCAGTTGAAGAAGAAAACAAAAATAATGTTTTTGCAAATCAAGAACACAATATATGTATGTACTAAATTATATCTGTCCTGGCTCATACTGTATTAGCATTTATCAACTTTATTTCATGCAGCAGAAAAACAGTAAAAAATCTTTGGGGCAGACAAAGTTGCCATACCGAAAGCATAAAAATAGGAAATGGATGTTTTATACAACATGATGTGTGTGTAAATAAAGAAAAATAAAAACCAGCCCCAGAAAATCTAATTTTAGCCCCTGATATTTTCAATTGCTAGATGTGTTGCACATAGCTATTACAAATAACTGATCTACAATAAATCCCACCACATTTGATAAGGTTACAATATTCAGTTATAATGAAAGTGATGGCATGAGATCTGGGTTTGATTCCCGGTTCGGCCAGGGTCGTTTTGTGTTCTCCCCGTGTTTGTGTGGGTTCTTTCTGGGCACTCAGGCTTCCTCCCACAGTCCAAAGACATGCAGTCAAGTTAACTGGTGACTCTAAATTCCCCGTAGGTGTGAGTGTGAATGTGAATGGACTGGCAACCTCTCCGTGGATGATGATGGATGGGAGACTTTCTTAATTGTTAGTATTTACAATACTAATTCATTATTTGCTTAATTATACAGGACGCACGTGATACTGATACATTTTGTACACATTTGTAAAATGTGCCTTTTTTTAAAAATCAGCACACTGTCAATGCATATACAGTAGTTTTTTAGCATTACTGTAATGTAAGCATACAATTTTAATGAAATGTGCTTTCTTGTTATACTCTGCTCAAATAATAAAGGGAACACTTAAAACAACACATCCTAGATCTCGATGAATGAAATCTTCCAGTTCAAAATCTTCATTACATGTTGGAATGGGATGAGAACAAAATAACATAATGATCAATGGGACTCAAAATTATTATCCCATGGAGGTTTGGATTCAGAATCATACTGAAAATAAAAGTGGAAAAGTCAGATCACAGACTCATCCAACTTCTGTGGAAATTCCTCAAGACAATTCAAAAATAGGCTCAATAGCGTGTGTGGCCTCCACGTGTCTGTATGCACTCCCTACATTGTCAGGGCATGCTCCTGATGAGACGACAAATGTTCTCCTGAGGGATCTCCTCCCAAACCTGGATCAGGGCATCAGTCAACTCCTGGACAGTTTGTGGTATTTGTGGTGTTGATGTCCCAGAGGTGCTCAATTGGATTCAGGTCTGGGGAACGGGCAGGTCAGTCCATAGCATTAATGCCTACATGATGCAGAAACTGCTGACCGATTCCAGCCACATGAGGCCTAGCATTGTCATACATCAGAAGGAACTAAGGGCCCACTGCACCAGCATATGGTCTTACAATGGGTCTTAAGATCTCATCCTGGTACCTAATGGCAGTCAGGGCGCCTCTGGCTAGCACATAGATGTCTATGCGGCCCTCCAAGGAAATGCCTCCCCAGACCATCACTTACACACCTCCAAACCGGTCATGCTGTAGGAAATTGCAGGCAGCAATGTTCTCTACAGCGTCTACAGACTCTGTTACGTCTGTCACATGTGCTTAGTGTGATCCTGCGCTAATCTGTGAATCTGTGAAGAGCACAGGGCACCAACGGTGAATCTGCCAATCCTGGTGTTCTCTGGCAAATGCCAATTGGCCTATATTCATAGCGGCTGCTGGGTTGTTGTCCTCGTACCGCCCCCCTCTATGTCTCCTGGTGACCAGACCTGTCTCCTGGTATCTCCTCCATGCTCTTGACACTGTGCTGGGAGACACAGCAAACCTTCTTGCTACAGTGCACATTGATGTGCCATCCTAAATGAGCTGCACTACCTGAGCAACTTCTGTGGGTTGCAGACACCGCCTCATGCTACCTCTAGTGGCGAGGGCACTGGCAAAATGCAAAAGTGTCAGCCAGAAAAGGATGATGAGAGGGAAATGGTCTGTGGCCACCACCTACAGAACCATTTCTTTATAGGGGTTGTCTTGCTAATAGCCTCTAATTTTCACTTTCAAATTGATTTACAATCAGTGTTGCTTCCTAACTGGACAGGTTGATATCCTAGTGTGATGGACTTGGACTTAGATTGAAATAATTATGTGTTCACTTTATTTTTTGAGCAGCGTAGGAAACAGGTGCATTGTAATGCATGTTATTATTAATTATTTCTGTGGTTATGATCATGATAAGCCCTACAATAAGGAGACTTAATGAAGAGTTTTTAATTCAAAAATTTTGTTTCTGGCAATGTCTGCCCTCTTTTTTGATTTTGTTTGCTTGTTTAGTCGTTGTTTCAAGTTCCCCTTGTTTCTTATTTTGTTTAACATGGTTATTCTAACATTATTATCAGAGCAAAAAATATATACACCTCATCAATCATAAGGCCATATAGAAATAATTCAATAATCCACAGTTTTCCAAAGAGTGTGGCAGCATTTTGATTTTCCATTAGGGTCACCTTTCTCTCATCACTTAGCTTATATTGATGGGACTCTGCTATCAAATAACAGCTGTGGGGGAGAGAGAAAGAGCAAGCAGTCCAATGGGAGATTTCTAAATATTTCACTTTTTTAATTGTATAAATTATGTAGATATAAATGTACATTTAGTTGCTTCAGCTTCAGAACAAAACAGCATAAATGTTGCATCACTGTAAGTAGCCAATATTGCTACTATTCAGATCTGTCTTCTGACCTACTGAGTGTCTTTTTCCCCCTTTACTCACTGTACGCCCACGTTTCCTTCATCCCTTCTGTTGTACAACTTGTCATCTAAGCTATCCCTAATTACAGCGGTTAATTACATTGAATTTCTAGAGACCAAATGAATTTACTCTGCACTGACCTTGCATTATTTGCCTTAGAAGACATAAGGCCAGAATCATCTTACTGTGCTGCCTTTCTGCAGTTTTTCTGCCTTAGAGATCCATCTGTGACACTTCATACAGCTTCGTGAACAATACCATATACTTTATATAGCTTCTTTTGTAACATTTCTTTTTTGTACAGAAATTTCTCTGTGCAGAACACACTTGGAATCATATGAAGGTACAAAACAGATTCACACATATTCTATTTGTGTGTTTGTGCGTCAGTAATATCAGTATTTCAGACACCTCACAACAGGAGACAGAAGCATATTGATTTGTGGATAATGCTAATATATGACTTTGACTACCTTCTGATTTACCACACAACACAATAATGGAAACATGAAATTTGAGTTTTGCTTAGTGTAATGCAAAGACATACTATATATCATCTTAATACCACATGTGTCTCTACTTATACATGTAGTTTAGGCTTAATAACTTTTGATTGTAGCACCTCTTTGATTGTACTGTTCACAAGTGATGTTTCTGTATCCAATCAATTAGTGAAGAACAACCTGCAAAGAAATTCAACAAGTTCAGAAAAGGTCCCTAAATGAGGAAATATGTTTGGTCAGCAATAATGTGACCATGTAGTGGCATTGGTATAGGATGACTGAAGTAACTGGTGAGAAGTTATATCTTTAATTTTACAGACTTATTCTGCTGTGTAATGAATGTATAATGACGCAGAAAACAGGGCTGAAGCTACTGCTGTATCTGCATCAGGTTTTAGCACTGAGGAAGAGCTCAAAAGATTCACCAAGAATTTAAACATACACTTACTGGCTACTTTATTAGGTACACCTGAACACTCTAAAGTAATCTAACACAGCATCCCTGTCATTTAAGTTCAAACTGTCAAAAGGATATAATTCTGCTATATGTTTATTAGGTCATAGTGAGTGATGGAGTCTTACTGGGCTGCAATAAATTAAGAGGTGCTTGTACTGTTTTGGCCTCCCTATTTACACAATGAGCAGTTCAAAACATTAAAGACACCTCTTAATATACGTGAGGTAGGACAGCAATGATCTGTGTCTGTGTCTGTGGCAAAAAACAGGACCCCACCCCACGATTAAACGGGCCTAATCGTGAAAATGGGGTAGTGGGTCACTTCAAAATGAAGCTACAAACTCCCCCAGTACCCAAGTGCTTCCTCCAATGCCTTCTCATAAATAAATGCAACCAGAATTTAGCTCCAACCCCCCATTGGCCTAAGTCAAAAGTAAGGAATAATAGGCCTCTAAAAATCCTATCTCTTTCTTTTTGCAGTTTGTGCTCATTATCTTCAGAATAAACTTAATGGCATCATTTTATTATGTTTTTTTATGTTTAAAATTGCAACAAAAGTCTAGCTAGTCTGCAATAAGTAGTGAGATAACTTTCAAAAAGAGATAAGTTCCACTTTAGTTCTCTAACCTTGTAGTCGGTTATACTTCTTCATCAGTCATTAAGTTACTCCATCATGGGTTTCGTTAGCTTGACTGGACATCTGATTAAAGTTTAAGCAATCTCTGCTAATTACATCATTAGGTATAGCCCTCCCACTAAAAAGAATTTCAGCACATACAGCAAAAGGTTTAGCATGAAAGACTTTACTCAGAATCGTTTGTGTGGATAGCTTTTATAAAATTTATTTTTACCATTGGCTGAAAATATACCTTTCTTTCCAAAATATATTAATTCATGATTGTATCCAATTTTTATAGTTGCAATCCACCACAACCTGCAACTCTGTTTTCATTAATATGAACTAATCTAGTGCTTTACTGATTAAAAAATATATTTCATCAGAACACAATCCATGCACTGATTATGTCCTCTCCAAAAATGTAATCATGTTTAGTTTAGTTACATAGGACAGTAGACACAACTGATCTCAAAGAAACCATATCTAGCTCAGATACCACAGGTTCTTCCCACTTTGGTTTAAATAGAAGATGCCGGATGTCAGTTAGCTCCAGGGTAACATACCCTAATAGATCAAAAGTGGTGGACAGGAATCAGCATGGGCACTCTGACCAGTCTGGTGCAGCCCAGTATGCAGCAAACTGTGTGTGCATTCTGACATCTGCCCACCACAACATTAAAGCCACCACGATGATGTTAATGTGTGGCTAATTGGTGTGTAAGTGACCCAGATCTGATGTGGAAAAATCTGATTTTGGTTTGTTTACAGGTCTGTGAAAAGATCTGAGCTGACTGAAGAAAAAAAAATCTTATTTGGGCCATTTCAGCCTGTAATGTGAATGTAGCCCAAAGGCACCTAAAAATTGTGTGCTCTGTTGCTGTCATGGTTTACTGTTACAAAATAACACAAACCCAGCTTTATTTAGAGTTACAAATATTTTGTATATTTTATAAACAATAAAGCAATAATAGAACAAAGCTGACATATGCAATATAATGCTAGACATTAGTTAAAACTGGGTCAGATAACAATAGTAATATTTTGATCCTAAATATTTTATTCTTTTTTGTGAAAGAAGTTCCAATTCTCATAGAAAACTATTGGCCCACTGGTTGTGACAGAGTTGGTTATGTTATGTCTGTCTTGTCCATGTGTTCACACTGGCGTATGAACTGTGTTCGGTGATACTGTCAGTGTCCCTCTCTGTTTTTGACACCCATGTAAGAGGCTGTGACTGGCTAATGGATTGTGACAGAGCAGAAAATTGATCAAGTGGCAGATCAAAAGCTCAGAGCTAGATGGCTGTTAAGTGACAGTTGTGGGTGATAGTGTGTGTGCTATGTTGTTAAACTCGAGCTGCAGTATCAAGACAAAGACATGGTGTGGTGGTGTTTTGGACTTGGTCTTGTCCAAACTATGATAAGATGCAGAACATTTTTGTGGCAAGTAAAGAGAACCTATAAGGATCATACCAGGTTTCAAAGTAAAGCTGACCATATGCTCTGAACTCTATATGAGGAGGGCACACCAACAAAATCTATATGTGGATGACAGACTAATCAATTCAAATCTTGTGTCAATGTATTGAGGCACCGGACAGAGTGGTCCTGTGAATATGGATGAATGAGAGTGCACAAGAATAGGCATATTTTCACTGGCGAGAGACCAAGGTCACAGCGACACAGTAGAGGAAAAAGTAGCAGTACATTTTCAGCGGGTGCAGTGGTCCTGGCTTCAAACATGGCCTGTCAATTTAGCCCTCTTCCTTCCTTTAGAAACAGTGTGCTCTGCAGTGCTCATATTTTGTGTGATAATATTTTGTCTGGTCATTGGGTCTGAGGTCCCTACAGAAGGGCAACACTTTTATTGTTGTGTGATTTAAAGGTGTGGTTAGTGCTAATTTAGACATATATATTTTCTTTCAAATTTCTTTTCATACCAAATACCTTGTTTTTAAAGAAAACTGGATATTTTAGTATTTGTGCCTACTGCAATTAATAAATACTATGTATTACTGTGTTTTTTTAAGGCCAATTGCTCTATAAAGCTGATTGCAATTGCTTAAATTTATTCTTACTGTGTGAATAGTCTAATCCTACTGAGGTACTAAAGCCCATATTTTCACTGTATCATGAGAATTGCTGGCAAAATTCACCAAGGTATTGTCTGTAAGTCCATCATCACATTTTGAATGTATTCAGAGTTCATAAGCCTTGAAAATTCATTGCAACATTATATCTCTTTTAAGTAGGATAGTGACAGCTATATATTTCTTGATAAACTATGGCTGTATTATTACACTCCATAAACAGAGCTCACAATTACATTTCTCCATTTCTGTACTCACTGTGATGGTGCAGATGTTGTCCTGCCTCGCTGGTTTGATAGATATTGATCTGACATTACACATACCACTTTAGTGCATCAACCTAAGCCCCAAGGCTTACAGAAAGGATATCTACTCTCGCTCTCGCTCTCGCTCTCTCTCGCTCTCTCTCTCTCTCCCTGTGTTACAGTGGATTAAGTGTTTATCACTATAATTGACTAAGACTATTCTACTTTTTTCTATCTGTGCTACTGTGTGTGTTTTATACCCTCTACAATATATATCCTGGATAGCTCCAGCTTGCTTTGCAGCTTTTTTTTATATGCATGTAAAACATTGAATTTATTGGCAATAAAACACATCCATCCTCAAATTATAACACGTGGGCCATAATATTGGCTAGCTTTATCCACATGTTATATATTTATGACTCACAGCTCTTAATGAGTTACAGTGTTATGTAATTTCAATCTTGTGTTATGGTTACTGTGCATTTTAGCATAGTCAACTTTCCATAAAAAAAACATGTTTAGATACACACACACACACACACACACACACACACAGACACAACATATTTATTCTTATATATCTTTAGATTTACTCCAGACCATCTAGTTCAATTTGTCCTTTTCACGTAAAACATTTCACATGTATCAGCAAGGAAATTAACACGTAAATAATACAATTAATGATGGTTGTGTTGCATTTGGCTGTGTCAATTTCAGTCCTACACTTATGGTAACACTGACATGAGTTATCAGCACACTCGAATAAAACTCTTATGCTAATGCTATTAGTAGCCATAATTGTGCTTCTCCCAAAATGTCTCCATGATATTGTAATTGTCTCCCCATTGCAGCAACAGACTTAGGAGGATGTGTGGAAATGTAGGACATGTCACATTGCCTTTATTCTACCACAAGTTACCACAACAGTGGCTGCTGTTCATCAAAAGTTGATTAATATAATGTTGCTATAAAAACAGTTACTAGACAGTTGTTAGATGGAGAGCGTATTGTTTTCTGCCTAATGGGTTATCTTCAAAAGTTAGGTTTAGCAATGATCATGGCTGAAATTTGCTCAACAAGTAGCCATTGACCCAAAAATCCCTTTAATTAGATGTTGATAGTGAGCCAGTCCTGGGCTTTCTGCCACTGGATGATTGTGCTTTGTTGTTTTTCAGTCAGAGCTTTTATGCTGTTTCATGTTTTGGAAAAGTCATCACTTAATTCTTCCAAGCTGGCAGAAAAACCACAGAGTGTTCATGTTTTGCTGAGGGTAAACAAAAACATTAAAAGTAAAATCTTAAACATTTTAAACTGATCAGAATTTCTACATATTTGCACATTAGTTCCTTGTGTGTTGACATGAATATTTTTTACCAGAGCTAACACAGTAATTTCTTGTAAGTAAGTTCTTGGTTAATCTTGGTCCATCTACGTTACTCAGCAGCCTTTCAAGGGACTTTAACATTAGAACAGATTAATTTAAGCTGTTAGTCAGCAGTGAGCAGGTTTTCGTCACACACTTAATGACTGTCACTTCCTGTCTCTTGATCTCTGTCACTTACTGCATCAGTCATTATCAAAATACATTCTCTCAGTACACTCCTCTTTCTAAGCCTCCCCTGCCAGTTTAATGCTGCACGATTTTATGTAAAATGCATTGTAGTCACCCAAGTTAAGGAAACATTGAATGTGCAGATGTTGGCAAATGCCAACCTATTTCAAGTTATTTTCACTTCAGCCACTTTCAAAAAATTATCTTTTTCTAAGTTTTACATCTACAACAAAACAATTTTCCCAGTGATACACATTGAAATTGCAGAACTTTATATAAACTGTGAAGTGTTATATACTTGTACTTGTAAAATTAAGTTAATAGGTTAGTTTTTAGGTGATAGTAACATGAATTAAATTATTAGAAAACCCCTTAAGTTTTTTTATTCCAATTAAAAAGCACCCAAATTTAATCAGAAGTACCTTGTTATTGTCAACAAATTCCATACAGAGTAATACCAAAAATGAAATGCCTCTGTTTCCTGTAATGCCTGTAAATCTAAAACAAGATGTCTTAGATGTCAGGTTACAGATCAAATCACGTTCACAGGTATAGACAGGGGCACAGCAGAGATTAGGTTTAAAAAAAGCAGGGTCAGGGTCCAGACAGTCCAAAACATCCAGTTAACAATTTCCAAGATCAATGGTCCAATTGGTGTCATATTAACAGTCCAGTTCAAAGAGCGGGTTTCAGGTTTAACTTACAGATCCGAGGGATCAGAGCTGGTTCTGAGGTCCAAACAGATCAGGTTCATAAGAGGCAGGCAGACAGAGAGATGGATGGAAAGTAAGAGCAGACAATCTGGAAGAGGAAAAAGGGCCACAAACCCACTTATAAAAAAAAGAACAGAGGTGTTATGCAGTCATGGGTCAGGCTTATTAGTCAGTGAATGAGCCATTCACTCACTAAGGCTAGTGTTATACTTGCTGTTAACAACGTAGTCGGACATGAAACATGGCGATGAAACAGTCCATCGCCGATGTATGTCTCCCAGAATTAACTTGACAGAGAGGCAGATTGCAATCTTGCAGTATCCAGCGGGGGGCAGAGTATTTCCAATATAAATTCTTACTTTTGTTAACACTGTAACTCTAAGTCTTTTGCTGTACGGTTGAAACTGCAAAAGTTTACTATTGATATGTAACTTAGAGATAGTAGCCCACTTACTGCTATTTACATTATAAATGACCCATTATAAATGAGTAAGTGATGTGATGTGCTGTAGGTTAAAACTGCAAAAAACTATTGATATGTAACTTTAACTACTACTACATGTCATTAATGTTATTGTATCATTATCGTATGCGTATAAGATGCGTCAATAAACATAAGAATGTGCTTATTCTGACAAAGACCAGACTTCCACTTCAACCAGTGAGCATTAGCTCTTGTTTGCCTCCGTGTGGTTGACCTGTTTAAGCCCTCCAGACAGACACAAGCTACGCTAGGAAGTATGTGAACAATGACACTGATGACGAGGTAGCACCCAGCGTATATACGACGGTCTACAGCAAGTATACTTCGAGCTTTAGGGGGAGAGCAGAGACCGGAAATGACCATATATGGAACATGAACAGAGAGCTGGCTGTGGAGACCATGACAACTGTACATTGGGGCACAGCATTTCCTCAGTGTAAGTGAGGTCATGAAGCTTGGAAAAGGCTATGATAAAGAGTGTAAGAGGGTGAAGAAAGAATGAAACCAAAGGAGGGACTGACAGAGACAAAAAAGGCAGATAGTGATTAAATGGATGAGAGTACACCCTATGCCGGCCGTTGTGCTGGCATAAGGTTCCATACTTATCCCAAAGGGTGAGATCACTTCACTAATGGATGCAGAGAATTGATCTTTGCAGCATTACTGGAATGCATGGCATAAGGCTGCCAGGCACACTTAACAGAAATTTACAACAGAAATTTACATACTGTAAATGTACTGAAGACACATACACATTCATTCACTCAACATAGAAAATGTATTCATGCATCAGACCTCACACATTATACCAGATAAAGAACAAAAGGGAAACACTGTGTCGTTAGTATACCTGTTTTTGGAACACAAGGAATCAGTAAGGCTATCAAACCCTTCCTGGTTGCTTACAGGCCCTATAGACACTGTATTTACATAATTCAAAGTCTGAAAATACCCTGCAGCATAAATAATGCAGAGACATCATTAAAGAGGCTAAAACACACACATGCAAGGATGAAGGATAGCGGAATGGGTGATGACAGAGGAAATGCTGGCAAGTAGTTTGTCTCAGTTTACATTAACTAGACATTTTATATAAAGTAACATAATAAAAAGTAGTTAAACTTGAGTGAAAATGCATTGACCTTATTATCCATCCATCAGTTTTCTGAACCGCTTTGTCCCTGTAGGGGTCGCGGATTTACTTATTCTTATTCTTATTTTTTTTATTTTTTTTGCACATGTAACACTTTTGGAAGAGCACTTCAGCTATTTATACAAAATACAACTTAAGGCACAAGGTTACAGACATAACCACAGTTTCTTCTATTCATAATTAAGATTGTTTCATTAATGCCTGAAAACACTGATACATAGTACCTGACAGCATGGAAGGCTCAGACCTGCTCATATTATACCCCTTTCAGGGGTTAAAAAACAGGGCTCTGGTGTCTCCAGAATGTGTTGGTAAATTTTCATGCTGAAAAAACATGTAGATCCTTGTTTCTGCTCTGGCTGAAATTGTGCACTCACAGCCTATCTCTGGAACTGGTTTTGAGCTGCGCTCCCATTGGTTTTCTGACAAATGCTGGCGATGCAAGGAGAACCAACATGGGGTTACAGTGAAGCCATAAAGATGGGGCATAGATTACTTTTTTGAACCAACACATACCAGCGACAACCTTTGGCTCACAAACACAGCAACAGGATAATCAACAACAAATAGAACAAGAGACAGCTAAGCTGCAACTCCGATATAACAAGATTATATAACCATGTTGTGCTGACTTACATAACCATGGGATTTTAACAATCCAGCCTAATAAATCAATAAAATAGCTTTAAAAGTTTCACACCATGTCCCTAGTCAACCCTAGACAGTTCTGCTGTAAAACTAGGTGAAAATTTGTCCTGCTTCCACAAACTAATGGCCACTCAGATGTGTGCGTGCACGCACACACACACACACATACTGGTTTGTCCACTTACAGCTTCAAACTTTAACCTAGACCCACAGTCTTAGTTAATCCTGCAGCCACAAACCGATCACACTCCGATGTGCACACGCAAGCACAAACACACAGGTTCTGCCTGGCCCGCAAAAGTGTGGACGCATCAGTAGCAGACACCGAGCGCTCAGCAGAAGCTGTTGTGGACAGTAACTGGCCACAGCTAAGTGTCACATTGCCCCCATATTGCATCGGCAACAAAGAAAATCTGGACTGGACTATTCTGGAGCTGGATTCTACCAAACAGGAAAATGTAAAAATTGGAGGGGATCCACTGCTAACCCACTTGGTGTATGTCTACAAACATCCGAGCCATATAAATGCATAAAAATGACTAAAACATGGATTTTGCATACTAAGGAACCTTTAATATTGTCAGTGTGAATTTGAAAATAATGTATATTAGGGGGTGTGATCACAGCTGTCAACAATACATTTTTGATCAAGGATTTATTGAAAAACTGCAGACAATTGGAGTTCTCAACAGGTTCTCCCGGGTAGCTTTACATAGTGTGCATTAAAACTGCCATTTGCTTATACACCAGCATTCATTACCTGCTGCAATATTTCTGTGGAGTCCCATTTTTTGTAAAACATTTACCAGAAAGAAATAGACTAAACTGGATTGGGAGAGGCAGATAAGAAAAACATGAGTAACCTGAGTTTGGCTACAATGGTGGACCATACAATATTATAAATGATGGTCACTTTGCCTTGAGTAATTTTTACTCAATTTCTTTCCATTCTGTCAAAAGCAGCATATTGACGGCACAACAACAGCTGCACTCTTCTGCTTGTATTTATATTGTGTTCATTTAGATGGAGTCCTGCTGTGCACTCAGAAGCATTTGGCAGCGGTCACAGCCCAATAGTCAATTACGTGCTTATCTGTAGAAATTGGGTAGAAAATAGACTTCAAACATAAAAAGTTGCTTTAGCTCACAATTACCTTGTTGAACTAGTGCTTAAACAGACAGATACACTGGTTAGATTGAAAACATATTGTTCTGTCGGATGGATGAGACAGAAAACTGAAACATGCAGCCGGCACATGTCCTGCACATACAAATGCCTTTTTGTTTGTTTTCAGTTTCCTTCCTGATAGGAGCATGTTAAAGCTTTGTTTATTCCTAACTACCTCACAGAGCTGTGCTGCTTGAGCCCTATGTCTATAACTGGCAGATAAATACATCATCGGGTTGTTCTAAAAATAGCCTGGCTGCCGCCTTCCAACACACATACCAAGCCACATAAACGCGTGTATTGTAGTAGCACATTAAGAAACACTGGCTCACTTTTTGCACACAAATATAGCACCTAAACTGCTGGAGGAAAACACTTTAATTAGCATTACACCTTCAGCACATCGCTCACACACACACACACACAGAGCAAACAGGCCAGCCAAGTGTCAAATACATTTGTATTAGTGCAGACACAGCAGCTTAATGGCCACAGCCATTCCTTCAGCAAGTGTGGTGATG
>OMLM01003666.1:3977-25297 GCA_900302695.1 Helostoma temminkii
AATGTCAAATTCATCAGCGCTTTTAATTCAATGGCTGTAGTGTTACTGTGTTGACCTTGTGCAGCTTGCTCCTTTTCAAAATTTGTCTTTGAACTTCCGGTCGCAGTCGTCAGCTGGTAAAATCCAGGAAAAAGTCTTGTTCACATCTCATGTTTGAGGTTTTTAAAGTTGTGGACACACATCCATCATTTATGAGGGTATATGACCTGACACCACCACAGTAGTGTATTAAATATGCAGCATGACTGAATTCCTGCAGACATAAACCTTTTTATACGTGGAAAACTGCAACTGAGTCTGAATTCACCAGTATTTTTCAAGTTATTGATAATAATGTAATTATTTGCAGTAACTGCTGATTTTTGCACATTATTGCTTCACATTATTATTTCTATTAGTAATACGAATAATAAAAAATATAATTATTAACTTTTTAGACAATAAAAAAAAATCCATATAATAGGAAGTTGTAATATGCGGAAAAATATTAAATATTCAATATTGCAATATTATACTGTATCGATTCTCTTAATGCAACTACTTGTGTTTTTTAAAAACATTACTTTATGGTTGTGAATTCTTAATATTTTAACAGTTTCCCTACAAATAATTTCAAATATCACAGTATATCGTTTTGCTTGCATATTGCAATATATCGCAATATATCAGATTGTAACTTGTGTATCATGATACAAATGGTATCACCAGATGGTTGCCAATACACGGGCCCAGTAATAAGTGTAACAGTAAAGAGAGCAGCTGATGTGAAGCTGTGTGGAAATTAGCTACTGGATGAAGAAGAAAGTCTGTGGTGTTCGTCAGTTTGCAGTTTGTTTCTGGTGCAGACACGAAGGTAAAAGACAAATTAATGGAGTCGGAGCACATAAGGTCAACGGCTGAGCATGAAAGCATTTCACATCCGAGCGTTACATTTTAGATTGAAGATTGAGTGGAATGTTTAATTCATTTGGTTCCTTTTCATGATGAAAAGCTGCCGCTGAGTTAAACTAAAGGCTGCATGTCACTGAAGCCTTCCATCCCATATTCTGTGTATTTGAAGGTGGAACATGAAACACCTTCATCTTAACCATGAAATACAATCATGGTTAAGATGCAGAGTTCAGTTTTAGTAGTGTGTGTGATTTTCTGTTAGAAAGGCAGAAAGGGGGAAAAACTGTTCCAAGTGGACATAGTGGACAGAGTGTAGACGAATAAAGGCAAAGAAACTAGTGGTCACATGGGTTCAAGTTGAAGCCCACAGCTCGTACTGTACTTCCAGTCAACATCCCCCTAATCCACAAGTCATTTAAACTGTTGTTCCAAACACGTCAACACTGATACTAAATAGCATCTTAAAAGTGAGCGAGAAGCTGAATCTGTGGCATGAGATGAGAACACTTGAGTTTTGTGAGATCAGCATAAAGAAGAGAATACACTGATTGATTATGGACAAACAAAAGATCATCCATTATCACTGTTACAACTATAAAGAGACAGAATTAAGGATGACCTAAACCTACACATATCAGCATGAAATGACACATTGATCACTATATCAACCGTAGAGTGCAGATAGATCACACACACTGAATTTAATTTCAGTGTCTTGCACATGAAACTTGATTTCATTCCCAAGTTTCTTAGATCCACACCACTTAGTGTGGTTTGCAGTAACCATGTAAGACAGGCATCTTGTTCCATCAGTGTGGGACCACTGAGCAGAAGAGCCCAATCCTTTGACCCTTCATATCGTTAGCCAATACAACCCAGAAGCTAACGGTCAGTTCCAGGCAATGGGACTGGTTATCAGGTCAACTAAAATCACTGATTGAATTAAATTGCAGTAGGTAAACACCTCCTATTAGCTGTCATTCAAATTTTAATAAATGTTGGTAAATTGTTTTATTTTGCTCATTTTTAGTCAAATGAGACTTTATGTTAGAAATGAAGTTGCTTTCACCTCAGGAACTATCTACTTAAATGCCTTAAAACCTCTCACCTGGGTCACAGTGAAATGACCCTTTAAGTGTGTTTAACTTTATGGGCAAAAGATCACCACATAACTTCTGAATTCTGCAAACATGTTTCAACCAAGATGTTGCTGTGAAATCATTCAGTATTGTGAGTGTGGGTTCGTTCAGTCACTGGAAAGATGCAGCATGAAGGGTTTTCTTATACATACTATATATCACTAATTACAGAAACCAGTAAGAAACCAGTAATAATAATAAGAATAGCTTGCAAAATTCACATAAGTTTCTGATGATAAGTTAGTGCTGTTGGCAGCTTCTGTATCTGTCACGTCTTAATTTCCTCTCCAGTTGTCAACCAGCTCAAACTGTTTTACACAAGTAAAGACACAAGTGAAATCACAGGATTCATCACTTGCATCCAGGACAGTTTAAAATTATATTTACTATGAACATGGTATGTGTAAAGAAAACCCTACATGAGTCATCTTTAACTGTTACATGCATGACTGTGTTAATCTCTGGCGTATGTTGAGGTTAAAGGTCACACAGCAGCCAAAAGGTGCTGTAGAGCTCACAGCCTGCACGGTCGTCATGTGAGTAACATCTGCATGTTGTAATCTTTACTGTCTTTGTGTTTCTCTGTCTCTGTCTGTCTGTCACTGCCTTTTATATATTCTCCTCCTCATAACCCTCAGTACAATATCTCAGTGACCACTGAGCCTCTGTCACCAGCACTGTCAGTGAACGCAGCAGGGATAATTAGCTTTAACCTCTGCCAAATACTGTAGGTGATGGAAGTGACATCACTTCATCTGCTGATCTCCTGCCACGCCTCTCTGTAGCTCTGTAGCTCTGTAGCTCTTCAAGGGATGGCTATGGCTGTGTCCCCAATCCTATTTTGTCCTGCCCAGTACTAATATTTTAGCAGTTGCGATCCTAATTTCTGTTATCATCTGATTGGTAAATTCCCTTTTATATTAGCATTGTGCTAATGCTATGCGGTGATCATTTGATGCACAGTGTGAGCAGGGTCCCAGAACCTGAATCACCTCAACAGCCAACGATCCTGCTCCTGGACAGTTGGATGGATGCACGGCAGAAATTTTGGTCGTCTGTCTTGTGTGTGAGCAGCTCTATGGTCCCACACAGCTGCTATCAGATTACACGCACAGTATTACAGTACCATGATTTGAAGGAGTACATACATGTAGTATACACTGCACCCCCTGATTACATTCCCTATGTATCGTAACATTGTGATATGTGGGATGTGGATACACTCACAGTACTTTATTTATTGGTTTTAGTCTTTTCATGTGGTTTGTGGAGAATAAAAATCTATAATATTACCAGAATTATGCTTTACTGGTTGAACAGGATTGAGCTGTCACACTGTACTGACACATACATCCTCTCCTGACCTTTTCTTCTAGATTACGACCACCCGGTGCCTCTTTTTTTAGACAACAGTCTTTACTGACTTAATGTAAACACAACAAAACAACAACAAAACCCTTTAAGGTCCTGAAAGCTCATCTGCACGACAAAAGTTTTGCACGTTGTTTTAACCTTAGGTCCCCAGATACCTTTCGTTTGAAACATACCACTTAAAAAAAAAGATTAGCTACATTATGAAGGGAGTTTGAATGCAAGTTAATGTACAACAAATCTAATGAATGCCTGGGACATATTTGCTCCTAAATTCTCATCCAACTAAACAATTTATCTTTACTGTATTCAAAAGTTTAATTTGCAGCTTTTTATCCTAAACTTACATTACCCTCTAACTCAGCTTTCAGTGTTGTTGGTCCATAACCTTAGTAACCCTGACTCAGTAACCCTCGGTAACCCTTGGTAACCTTTGTCCCCCATGTCTCTTGCTCCTTCCTTCTTATCCCGCTCCCTCTTCCTGTCTCGCTAACCCAATCAAAACCCAACAAACCGATTCAACACGTTGCTTCCTGTGGTGGTGGGTCGCCCATCTTTCTTTCGGGCTCTTCACTGACTGTCTGCCTGACATACTGGCTGGTTTACTGCCTGGTTGGTGGGCAACGCAGAGGATATCACTGACGGAGGCGCTGTCCCCCCAGTCCGACTGCCACCCGACGTCTTCCAGAACTATGGTGAGGTTGAGGAGGACGACCCCTACCGCTACTACCAACCCAACTACCCGGCCCCACAGCCGGTGTCACCCGATGGTCCAGCGCTTGCCATGGATGACATCGAGCTGAGGTCCCCTGGCGTCCACCGTAGCACCAGGAGCCTGGAGGAGGCGCAGGAGATAGTTGGGTCGAAGAGAAGACTAAAGAGAGAAAGCAAGAGACTGCCTGAACTAACTAACTGAGAAGAGGTGATTGGAAGATGGAGGGCTGCTCGCTGTTCCTGATTGGACGCTTTGGAGCTGTTACGGACTAAACAACAAGTGCCTGATGTAGAGGATTTCTCATGGACATTGTAGAGGGGACGGGTGGGGGTATCAAGGTTGGGGCTATTTTAGCTCATCTTTGTTATTGAAATAACATCAAGAAAATCATTTTATGTTGTTTTGTTTACAAATTTTAAGTTGTCTTTAAGTTTCTAAAACATTGGAGAAAAGTAACCACTTCAGTTTTTTCGTGTCAGCTTTTCTGGTTGTTATTTACCTGGTTGGTTAAGTGCCTCCTAGCTGTTCTGTTAGAATGGATGAAATTTCAAAATGCAGTAGTTTTAATTTAGTTTAACTCTACAACAGTCATCCACAGACACACCTTCAGGCTGCAGCATATTGACGAGCTCCTGTGTTTTTATGACAGTCTGAGGTTTTATTTCCAGCTTTTACTTTTATAACGGCAGATGTCTGAGCTGGCGTCAGGACACGTAAATACATTTTAAACTGCTGAATTTTACACAAACAATAAAAATGATGTGGTTGTTCTGTATGTAATTCGCTAGCATGGTGTTCCTGGTTTGCTCTGCCCCAAGGATGAGTTTCTGCTGCAGTGTTACAGATGGACATCATTCGCTTTGAGTCCTTCCTGCAGGGTGATGAACAGAGTTTGCAGCGCGTCCACATGCTAAGTGTTCACATGACAACACCACAGTCGGCTTCATGTGCCCATTTTCTGTTGCACCTGCCTAATGTGGCATAACTACACAATAACTTCAGAGACTTTAAACAAATAATGATTCCTTAAGACAGAGATGTTTGTTCATTGTCAGCTTCATGTCAGCACTTCTTCAGCAGGTAACTAAAAAATTTCAGATAATTTAACGGCTCCAAAACTCTACAACCAGATGGTTTCCAGCTTCAGAGCTGAACCAGTTAATCTAAAGTTTTGCATGTTTTTATTTTGCATTTACCCTATGATGCATCATTATAATCTCATAGAGCCATAGACACATTTAAAGATTATTTTTGTTTTTGCTTCACAGTTTAAAAGAAACTATTATTACAGTATTAAGCTACTGATGTCGCTCTGTATATGAAGAGGTTGGCAAAAAGAAATGAGTTGTACAAACAAACACTAAACGCTTCGTAAGGTAAAGAGTTTATGTTTGTGTGTTTTTCCTCGTCAGTGTTTGGATCTAGTTGTGTAACTGGCAGAAGCTGTCAGCTGGAGTTGAGGAATGAGTTGTGAAAGAAAATTTGACAAACATTAGAATAATTTTTTTGTATTTTATTTTTTCTACGTTCTATCTTTGGATCGATCTGTCTCCATGTGTATTTATCACTGAGCTAATTTAAGCTGGATCTGTCCCCAGACACAGCTCTGGGTCTGAGTAAGTGATTTTAAGATTTTATGCAGAAACTGGATGATATCAGAAACTCAGCAGTTGAAATGTGTTTCATTGAATTTATGCATCTGTTTTCTTACATTTGTTTTACTGCTGGAAATCCATTATATAAAAGGAAGTCTAGTCGTTTGGAAGAAGTTGAGTTTATGATTTCACTTTCTGATTTGTCCAAAATGTAAGCACACTGTCAACATCTCCAAGTGTCCTCCATAATGCCTGGGGCAATGACCCATCATTTAGCCTTCTGCCTCTGTACTCCACAATCTGAAATTTGTCCTATTAGAAATTACATATGAAAGTTGTGATGTTTAGTGCTTTGTTAAATATCCCTTACATGCAGTGTTTGAAATCTGTGATTCATCGTTCCTGAGTACTGGTGAAATGGATTTTTCCACATTATGGAGATAATTAGAGCTGCACTTCCACCTGTGTGATTGGTAAGCTTACCAGGTCCCAGCGATTGCATGCAACACAGTACTAAACTTGACTGCTTTTGTTTGCATTGTTGACATCGCTTTGTCTCAAACATGGTTCCCTGAAATTAAGGGACTGTGGTTAAACACTGATGATTTTCCTACATGGAAAAATCTAAATGTATAGAAATCAAACCTGAGACTGTGAATTTGCACAGAAGCAAATGGATATGTGATGGGTGTTTATTCCAAACATTATGATTTTGCTGTATCTTGAAACTTTCAGTTCAGTTTGTGAGGAGAACAGACAGGCTCCAGTGTTTCCCTCTACACCTCTGACCAGGATGTTTAAAACATTAAATCAAGAAAGTAACTTATTTTTTACTTGGTATTGATTTTCTCAAAACAATAAAACTGAAGTACAACCAGTGTTGTTGCTGTGTTTGGTAAATGTAATGCCACTTACCTGTGAGGTAAAGCAGGAAGCGAAAGCCTTCACATGAACACTGAAGCTTTTTGAAGCTGCAGGAAGCTGATTGGAGGCCAGCAGAAGAAGTACAGCTCCAAGTTCAACATCACATCACTGCTTTCAAACCAGTGGTTTGATCAAGAAATAAATGTTTCCTCCATCCTGTTCTTTATCTTAAATGTTTTTTCCTGTTAATGGCTGCGGGGTGCTGGAGCCAATCCCAGCTGTCATTAGTTAATAGGTGGAGTATGTTTGAAGGAATCAAGGTAAACATCTGTGTAATGCAAAGTAATAAACAGGTAACAGAAGGAGTATAGAACAAGAATCCATTACAGCAGCTGTTTCTGTGTCTGGCTGTGCAGTTTGGATTGTTGCATTTCCTACAGGGAAAACAGTGTAACTGTAAACTTCACCCAAAGGAGGTAGTTTTCTCAGTCACTGTTTTTCCACCCTTAATTACCCTGTGTAGGCCTCTGTGGGAGATGGTGATGACTGCAAGTCACAGAAAGATGGAGTTGGATGCTCCATCTCACCGCAATATTTTATTTCATATACAGAGAGCAAAGGCGTCCCACATTAGATTCCACATATTCTGGCAGAAATCTGTTAAACATGGATTAAACAGTAAAACAAACATAAATCACTGAAATGATTGTCTTAGCCAGTCTCAAATAAAATATGATTTAATACTTGATCTGTCTCCTAGGATGTTCACACAAAAATAACCCGAGTCAACTAAAAATGCGCTTTTTAAATGATGTCATTTATTAAGAGAAAAAAAAGCTGCTCGAACGTGCCTGCTCCTATGACGTCTGTAATTCTATTCTGAGAGAGACCAAAAGGGGAAGAGCGAAATTGTCTGCTGGTGGAGTCTGTGTTAAATATACCACCATTGTGTCTGTGTGTGGTCAACAGCACATAAACACACATATTTCATGTTTGCATAATAAACCTCACACCTGGACCTTCATCTGTCAGAGTGGATCCTGGACTATCTCACAAATAGGCCACGGTTTGTGAGAGCCCGCGTTTACGTACATCAGTTTCTCATTTTAATACTTAAAATTTCTTTCTGTTTGTGATTTCTTTTATTGTGTTAGTAATGGCATAATTTTACTTTAAATGTTTTACTCAAAATTCATGATGAAAAGCATCACGGTTGTTTTTGATTAGAGGAATAACTTGTTTAATTGCAGACAGCCTGTTGTTTATTAAATGGTGTTTTTACACTGGGTGTTTTATGTTGATTAACAGCATGAACATGTTTCTTTCTCATTTAAACTTTTGACATTTCAAACGCTATTTTTTCTAACCCGCAGAGAGCTGATATTAGTCAGCTTCCTCAGAGAAACTTATGCTTTCAAACTCACCAGAAAGTTTTTATTTTCATACATTAGTGCATCATGAATCATAATAGTAATACTGACTGCTATGTTGATTTGTCCACATTTCCCATCAGCTCTGTTAATAAAATGACGTGTAAATGAGAAGCAGGTAGTTTTAATCGCAGGCTGTGCGATGTTTGTGCTGCAGCAGCTGGTGAAAGTATCTGTACACACACACATCTCTTTTTGTGGTTTCTTTTTGTGTGTGTCAACAGGAAATGTATTTTCAGAAACAGTATTGCCTTGACATGAGTAGATCAGTGTGTGTGTGTGTGTGTTTGTTAACAGGAAGTTGTAGCGGTGCAGTGTGCTACCTCCTCTGCTGTCGAGCTAAGCAGGGTGAAGAGTCTGTTGTGTGTAAAATGGACAGAAATAGTGTGTGAGGGTGATTCATTAACGTTTCTGGACCGGCACCTCAGCAGGAAAATTAGTTTTCTTTTGATTCACCACAGCAATATCCTTCATGCAAACCACAGTTGTTTATATGAAGACTGTTTGTGCTGCAGCTGATTATTGATGCTACATTTCTGTTTTAATCATTAATTAGATGTTTTTGCTGAGAAACGGTAACTGAAAACTCCCAATCCTACATTATATGCAGAGGTTTTTAACGCTTATTTGAACAATAATTATGTAAAATTTATTTATAAAGCTCATTTCTAGATCAAACATCACAAAGTGCATTAAAAGACAAAAACAAACAAAACACGCAAGGCTTGCAGTATACAAAAACAAAGGGTGAGGTAAACACTGTCAGAATTCAAATGCTTGTGTAAACAGAGGGGTCTTGAGCTGCTTATTAAAAGTCTAAATTTAATTTGGAGCCAGATGAGGATCTGTGTCACTCAATCCCTTGCAGAGAACCTGTTTAACAGCTTAGCAGCAGCATTCTGGACTGGTTGCTAGTAAAAAAAGAGAGTTAAAATAAGCTAGATGTGATGAAATAAATGCATGGATAACATGGATGGATGGATGCTGACTGAGGATTTCACAGATGAGGAGAAGCCAAGACTAGCCCGTACGTACCAAACAAGGCTAACAGGAACACAAATAAAAGTTTTATCACTTTTAAGTTGTAAAAAGTAAAAAAAAAAGCATCTACAAGGAAAACAGGATGGGACCCACAGCAGAACCTTGTGGCACACCACATCGCTGAGGTTCATATGAGGAGCTGTATTTAGCAGCAGTACCTGAGAACACTGTACGAGTTCTAGCTTTTTTTAAGATCAACAGCTTATTGAATAACCACTCAACACATACATCCCAAAACTTAGTGGGAACACGACCTTTTTCCTGTTATTTTTGTGTCATGTACTTCTTCTGTGTTTTATTTCTGCTTCTACTTTCGTTCATAAAATGGCCTTTAGTCTTAACCTAATGTACTCCTATAGGGTGACCTTTATTTGTGGCCTAGTATAACATGTATTTGCTTTGGGCAAAGTCATTTGGGTCTTCTCATGGTAAAAATATATGGTGCAAGATCATGTGATTCCACTGCCTCTCTCCCAACAACAGCAGGAATAGGCTCCAAATGCCCCACATGACCCTTATCAGAATACACAGTTTAGATAAAGTTGGATAATGCACAAGACATACAGAATATTTCCCTTTAATGTAATAGCTCCACCTTAAAATTTATAAACTACTTGAAAACCTGACAGTGTGATTGTGAGTGCTCAGTCCTATTCCCACAAATCCACCCCTGAGCAGAAACAAAACTCTCCTCAGCTGCCTCACCGTGCTCTCTTTTTGTTTGACATGATGTTCATGGAGCTGGAAAACAGTCTGAACACTACATGATTTGTGCGAACATCATTGTGAAGCCTCAGCAGGAGCAGTTGGGACCCTCTGCAGCCCAAAGTTCATGTTCAGGACCGTTCCTGGTTGTAGACAGTAAACTGTGAGGTTTCATCATGCAACACAATATGACTGCAAAGTCACGATCTTCCAGGAAATTCATGATGTAAAAAAGAAGTAGAAGAAGAAGAAGTTCTGCTGCTGCTGAAATTTATATCCATTTTTGCACTTTCCTCAGTCTTTGGATAATTTGGATAATTACCATTATTTAAATTTAATCATCTGAAACTTTAGAGGGGACGTCTCTCTCTAGTGGAGATGCAAACAACTCTTCTGTGACAACGGGCTCTAAATAGACACAATTTGTCCCTTTGTCACATCAAAATAGTAGAACAAATGTAATACTGAACAATGTGTTGCATTGGATGACTCAAATACTGTATGTCTTAAAGAAACAAATATATAAATATAGCACAGACCTTTTGGGCCACCATTTCTGTAAAAGCTGTGAGAATGAAAACTAATATCTTATTTCTGTTCTAATATAACATGAATGTGAATCTTATTTTTATCATGACAGCCTGCCAAGGGCACCGCAGTGGTGTTGATGAAGAAGGGAACAACTGCTGATTTTTCACTTTCACCACACAAATGTAATCCTGCTGGTTCAAGGACTGAACTAGTGACCTTCTGGTCACAGAATGACAATTATTTGATAAACAGTAACAATTAGCTATAATACTTACCTGTCTAACAAATACATCTCCATCTCTGCATCAGTCCTTGATTATAGCTGTACATCTGCACTTTCTATTCTTTAGATAAAGTTAGTGAGTACACAATGTCATTAGGTACCTCTGATCATCAATCTCCTGACTTTCTAGAAAACGTCCAAACAACTGCTGCTGTTATTTAATGCAAAGAGACATTAACACACAACTGACTGCAGCTGTTTAAAACAGACCAGAGCGCCGAGCTGTCCCTGTTCCTCAGCTGCAGTGGTTTGTAAGGAAGACACTCATGATAGCCTGTCATCATCATAAGAGCTCAGAGTGGTTAAATACAGTAATTACAGCTCTTTAGTTCTCATGAGGTTGATTATAATGAGCTCTACAGTTAAAGCAGGATTTAAATTACAATGCATTTGTTCTCTTTGTTCGATTTTTAATAGAATTACAGAATGATGAGACTAAATGGAAAGTCCTCTGATAACTTTTGTTGGAAGAACACTGGTTCAAAGGTCTACCAGATGCATCATTTATTAGGTTTTCCTTATTTGTCCTCTCTCCTCTTCTTGCAGTCACGGTTGACCTTTCACTCTAAGCAGGGAAGCAGAGAGGAGGTAAAAACTGTCTTGACTGTGCTGTGCCTCTACTTTGACTAAATGCTGCCCTCATGTGGACAGTGAGGTGTCATAAAAGCAGAGTGTTTCCTCTTGTAGCAGAGACCATGCACAGAAAAGAGGGAGTGTTCAGACTGGATTTGAAAATATTATATGTTCACATGTAAAAATTGCACGTGGCGCAGTATTATGAGTTAGTTAAATTAGCTTTCAGCATCATCGCTGAAAAGACATGAGAAGTTGTTGTGTCTGATCAAACTCCTCAGAAATGATGCAGTTCCTATTTGATGTGCAGCTCAAAGGTGACTGAGGGATCAAAAGCTATTCCTTTTTACTTTCACTCTGAGAAATTGTGCAGATTTAGAGATTGTGCAAGATTTATGGGCAATTCTGAAAAGTCTAACAGACCAACAGTCAACATTTCACTATTGATGTAATTCAAATGCACAAACTCTTATTTTACAACAGACTGTTGTTGAGGCAAGTTACTCCTTTAGCAGAGGTGGTAAGTAACCAAGTACATTTACTCAAGTACATCACTTAAGTACAATGGAGTATTTCCATCTTATGTTACTGTTACTTCACTACAAATCAGGAGAAAATATAGCTTTACTCCACCACATTTATTCTAACAGCATTGGTTAGTTTCTTTTTGCAGTTTTAGATTGTTATAAAAATCATTGCAAACTAATAAAATGCTGATGTATCATTTATGAATCAGCCCAATTGGCCACATAAGGTGGTTAAAATCGGCTCCACCTTTACTGGCTGCTGTTTGTCTTGGTTACAGGAACGAAAGGGGTTTAAAAGACTGAAAGCTGGTAACATGGCATGGATTTTAAAGGGTGTATTAAAAGCTCCTGAGGCAGGTGTTGAGTATGAGAGGGCACACATGAACCAAGGTGTAGGTAGTTAAATACGTTTGAGTTATAGTGATCAGGTTCTGTGCAAGAGAGAGCTGCTGTCTATTAAACATGCAAACAGTCCAACGAAGCCATTTCATGATCTAAATCCAGTTCCAAGTCCAGAGGTCATCTCCAAAAGACAGAAGTTCGGGTTTAACAGATCAAGGTTACACAGAGTCTGGTTAAACATATTTGGGGTCCAAAAACAGGTCACAGGGCAAAATCAGGCTTCAAAAGTCAGGTTGTAGATCAGATGAACATGTACAGACAGGGGCAGAGCAGATATCAGATCGAAAAGACAAAACTGGGTAACAGTCTAAACAGTCCAAAACTTCCAGTTAACGGTTCCATGACACTGTTTTTGTTCTGCACTCTGTAGGCAATAACATATTTTTGATATAAATTACACTGATTTCTTAGTGCAGTACTTCTACTTTTGTACTTTCAGTAACATTTAGATCATGTAGTTTAGGACTTTAACTAGAATAATAAAGATTATTTGGTACTTCTTTTTTCCAAGGAAAAGCTGAGTCTTGTTTTTATTCGGTAAATTCTCTTCCTCTGTTCCTCTTTGCTTAGGTTTCAGAGGCTCTGCTGTCTCTGATACAGTCTGCTTCAATATCACAATGCTTAGTCAGCTAAGATCAGCTGGAAACTTATGGTACAGACATGTTTATAACAGGTGAACAACTCAATTTACGCAAACAAGTTTCTGATAATTGATACTTTATTAATAACCTTGGGAAAATTCTTTGTGGACAGGCAGCCCCTTTAAGGTTTAAGGGTTTCGGTGTCATGTCCAAGCACACGGCATGGGAGGACCGGGAATCAAACCTCTAAACCTGGGGTTGACAGACAGAGGTTGAAATGCTCAGTCTTGAATGATAGCAATTGAAAATAATTTCATCACTGTAAAAACCACAATTAAAGCCACAATAAGTGAAAGTGCTGTATGTCTCTGCTACATGCCACAAAGACCTCTTTATATAATTTTATAGTGCAAGAATTATCATAATGACTTCTAAAAGACGTGTTATATTTCAAACCACAGAGACAAATAATCTATAATCTCTATCCGTCACATTTAGTTAATGAAATCACAGGATCAGACTTTACTTGAGTCAACTTGTAATGAAACATTATATCAGAGCATAAAGAAAGAGCGGGGACGCATCAGTGTGACAGATGAAACAAAGTAATGGATCATGAGAGCTGGAGGCCGGAAGCATTTGAAGGATTAGAAGTGAGACTTGAATATCAGCGGATTGTTTAACATCCCTGTTTGCTTTATGACGGATAAATGATGCAAACATCAGACACATGGAAGATGAAATGTTTCGCCTTTTTCATCAGCTCACAGATGAACTGAGCTGCTTTGTAGCCAGAGATGTTGTGTACATGTGTGTTTAAGATCAGTATCTTCCTTGTGAGGACATTTTCCCTGGAGCTCACACCTCAAAGGGCTGTTTGACAGTCTTCACAACCCATGTAATGTGTGTGCACATCAGTTAAATGTGCTCTGTGTACTATGAGACTTCATTTCAGGGTCAGAATGAGGATTTTGTTTGAGCCTTATCTAATTGCCTATTCAGCAGCTTTCAATCCCACATGATCTTCCTCAGTGTGTCATGGTTTTATAAGTAGATGATTCATTTTTTATTGCTAAATACATTATAATCAATTCAACTTTTTAATTATTTTTATGATTGAAAAACAAGGAGTATGTGTATATCAATTTTACTGTCTAGATATTCTATGGTGTCCCAGAAGTGACAATTAAACAGTTCACTTTCTGTCAGCATGCACATTAAATGTGAGACGTTAGCAGTGTTTAAGAACTACTGAAAGATTTAATCCACAGCAACTCCATGGATTACTCAAATGGGCCTTTCAGGCACAGACCCAGGGGCATAAGAGGTCTGCCAGAGCCTCTAAATAAAGTGACTATCCATATTTGTTTGAAAGTCACAGAGCTCAGTTAAAAAGCACCAAACAAAACCAAAAGCAAAGACTGGTCGACTAAAATCAGACACCAGGTGACCAAAAACAGAAGCAAAAAGGTTTCTAACATATTCCGTCTCTCAGCTACATTCAACTCTTCATTTCAAGTCAAAAAGAAGCTCTATCGCAGTCTGCAAATTAAAAGCAGATGTTCTAAGCTGATTGTCAACATCTCCTGTGCACTTACAGACTGGCAACGGTGCACAGATACATAAAGGTTTTTGAATAAGCCTCTTCTAAATAACCATAATTTCAATGATTTCTGCCTAATTACGTTTTCTATTTATGTAATTTCATAATGATTAATACCTGCAGAGCATGACAGAGTGTAGCAGATGAGAGGAGCTGTAGCTTTAGGTTGAAGAGAAGTTTGATACCACAAAGTTCCCTCATTTCATTTTTTGAGTCATTGTTTTTAGGAGCTTACAACTGACACTGAGTGTCTGATCGATCATTACAGACATCATGAATTCAATATACTCTCATAAATTCTCATCAGGACTTTTGTGGAATCAGCTAATGTTTTTATTAGTATCTTAACATATTATAATACGTTTTATATTTTCACACTAATACAACTTAAAGTTTCTTGTTTTTATTGTGTGAATTTATAAACAGTTGTTCTGAATAGTACTTTTAACTTGAATGAATTAATTTCTGAGAGTTAAAACAAATAAACTATAAATAAGTAGACTTCCCTGCATTCTTTGTTTGAATTTAAGCGCTCCAAATATTGTATTATTGTAGTTTAAAGAAAACAGCCACAGTGGAAACTTGATTTTCTTGTACTGATATTGGTACTTCTTAGCTTCATCAAACTTTTTGGTTCATCATATTAGCTGCAGAACTTTGGTTCTGATTCTCAGTTTAAAGAGTTTAAATCAAGATATTGTACCAACAACGCAGACATAGATTTCTCATTTTGTGCCCCTTTTGGCGGTTAGAAAACGGGTCCCTGAAGTCCCCAGAATGTGCCAGGCTGATAAACCCTGCAAATTCTTGTTCCTGCCCTGGCTCTGGAACAACAGGTCTTAACCAGGGGGTTTATGCAAAGTGCGTGTCTGTCTACAAACTGCCAAGAACAGCAAAAACACAGTGAATGGATGTAGTATGTAACCTTACAGGTTTAAAAATGTCACCTGCTTCCACAAACCAATTTTCATTCTGATGTGCACACACACACATACATACAGGTCCCAGCTAACCCATTAAAACACAAGACAAAATACTTTAAATACTTTAATACTTATAACTTGGCTACAAACTTTGAAGCAGACATCTGTTTAGACATAGTTTTAGGGAACAGTCAGATTAAGTCCATTTTTGAGCTCCACTGTTGATGTTGATGTTGGCTGTGGTGGATGGCGATTGGCCAGAGCCGGCTATGACTCTCCACCTGATATACATTGGCAAGGAGGAAAATCCAGATTAGACCATTCTGGGGCTGGACTATCCCAAACAGGAAAATGTAAAAACTGCTAACCCACTTGGTGTATGTCTACAACACCCTAAAGCCATATAAATGTATAAAATTACTTCAATGAGTACCTAACTTGTTCAATAAACTAATATGTGTAAATTAAAAACTGTTTAAAAAAAAAACTAAGACACAATATTACACTAAATGCAATGTTTAATCAAGGTAACATTTAGTCATGTTAGAAGAACAAATTGCATTTGTGACTGGATGGAAAGTTTTATGGCAATTAAATTTTACAATGTATAGACATCAGGAGACTGGTGTGATTAAAACAGCCGTCTGTGGAGATTCACTCATAAAATAGACTCTGAGTGTAAAAAAGTCATGATACATAGTGCAACATGTCTGCAACCTGCAGGAGAGATAGGGAACAACTGCAGAGGTCTGGGCAGTTCCCTTCTTTATCACCTCAGATGTGTTAGCATTTTAAAGCTGTAGTTTTCAGACTGCCTCAGGAGACTCTACAGTCTTTAATCAGACTCCACACAACTCCCTGTGGACACACTAAAAGCTTCACACTGCTCCCCAACACCTGGTAACATCCATCTGTCCCAAATCTCAGTAAATCTCACTGGTGAGTAAACTGTGAAGAAAAGAAAACATGGTAGGAAAAGTCCTCTAAGACTGGACTGTATCATTTAATCTCACATGCAGACACCGACCTCTCCTTCTCACCTCTGAATACGAAAACTGTAGCTTCATAAGCACTCATCTGAGTGTAAATAAGCCCAAGTCTTTGAGCTGGATGTTGTTATGCAGAGCAGGTGAAGCAGCTCGGCTTCTCTGAATCTGAATAAACACACAAAGAACAAAACAGAGAAAAGCGGTGATGCAGAAAACTCCTCTGTCTCTCTCTGTCTCTCTCTGCATCGTAAGCTCACAAGACAGGTCGTGTGTTAACAAGCCGGGACAATCAACCTGGCAAAATCTGATAAACACACATAAACACACACACACACTGATACAGTGTAGAGTCACTGATGTTTGTAATTATTGACACTCATGCTGCAGCAGAGGTCCTCTGTGTGTGTGTGTGTGTGTGTGTGTGCGTGTGTGTCAGTGAGTGTGTGTGAGTGTGTGTGCGTGTGTGAGTGTGTGTGTGTGTGTATTAATATTGAATGTTCAGCTCATTTGTATGTAAATGTGTCCACACAGCGCTCCGCTCTTGTCCTCCTCTTCATGATGAATGACGGATCAAGGAGCACCAGAGTGAGGCAGGTGATTCACTAACGAGCACCAACGAAGAAGAGCAGGTGTCTCTTCTAAAACCTGCAGGAAGAGAAGAAGAAGAAGAAACGCTGATTATTAGGGGATGCAGAGTTCAGAAGGCCTAACACTAGATTTAACCTCAGGGTCAGATTGATCCATGTCAACACTTGCTGGGTGTGTGGTACTTTAACAGTTCTATTACTTCATTTCAGAGGGAAATGTTGTACTATTGACTCCACTATGTTTATCTCACAGCTGTAGTTACAGAAATTAATATTTTTCGTACAATATCGATATAAATATGAATGTGAAATAAACAACCCTACAGTAAATATAAATAAATATATTTTTATGTAATAATTTTAGGTTTGACACAGGTTTGTAGGCCGCCTTGCTCGCACAAGCCTTTTCAGCTTTGCCCACAAATTTTCTATAGGACTGAGATGGGGGCTTTGTGATGTCACTCTAAAACATTGACATGTTGCCTTTAAGCCACTTTGTAACTAATTTGGTGGTATGATTAGCGTCATTGTCCATTTAAAAGACTCATTTGCGCCCATGCTTTAACTTACTGGCTGATGTCAAGGATGTTACTTCAATATTTCTATTTAATATAATATCTATATAATGTTCTTTCTTTCTGATGCCATCTATTTTGTGAAGTGCACCAGTCCCTCCTGCAGCAAAACACCCCCACAACATGATGCTGCCACCCCTGTACTTCACATTTAGGATGGTGTTCTCAGGCCAGCAAGCTTCCCCCTTCTTCTTCTAAATATAATGATTGTTCAGTTGACAGTTCAATTTTAGTTTCATCAGTACAGGTCTCTAGAGATTAAGGTCTTTGTCTCTGTGTGCATTTGCAAACTATAATCTGGCTTTTTTATGTTGCTTTTGGAGTAATGGCTCCTTCCTCGATGAGTTGCCTTTCAGCCCATGTTGGAACAGGACTGTTTTACTTTGTGCAGTTGAGATTCAGCAGCATCTTCACAAGGTCTTTTGCATTTGTTCTGGGGCTGATACACACATTTTGCACCAAAACACGTTCATCTCTGGGACACAGAAACTGTCTGTTTTCCTAGCAGTATGATGGCTGGAGATTCCCATGGTGTTTATACTTGTGTATAATTGTTTGAACAGATGAACGTGGCACCTTCAGGGATTTGGAAATTGTACCCAAGGATGAACTTTCGGAGGTCCACAGCTTTCTTCTCAATGTTTTGTCTGGTTTCTTTTGATTTTCACATGATGTAACACAAGGAAGCAGTGTGTTTGAGTTGTGCCATCAGAAGCTTTCTCTCAAAGCCATGACATTTTCTTAAATTGCAAAGGTATAGTAATCTTAGTGTATGTAAACTTTTGAAGAAAGTAATAATTCCCACCCAAAAATTCTCTCTCTCATTATTCAGGAAAAGTTTAGTCTGATTTAATGTCAGTGAGAAAAAAGAGGTTGTGTGTCTTTTATACAGTGTCTGTACTTTTCTGGTTTCAACTGTACATCACACTTACATCTGAATGCTTTACAAAGAGGCAGGCACATGTGCTTTCCTAAACTAGTGACACAGCTTTTTTGTAGAGTGTAGGTGACTTTGAACATCTCAGTTTGGAGCTGGAGTGAAGGTTGTTCACTGTTTTGTAAAACAAAGACTCACTGCTGTTTTGGCTCTGATCCCTCTAAAAGGCTTTGACTTTCTGGGCAAGACACAAAGTCAGCAAAGTCAATGTAAGCAGTGCAGCACTGTCACAAAGGCCCAGAGCCAGGCCGCATAACCTCTATGGAAATGTATAACACCTTACTACCAGGATGCTGCACTAGAAAATATTGGATATACAGTTTGGAAAACTGTGGTCAACATAACTTAGACCACCCATAGAAGCATTAAATAAGCACGGGAAGTGGTATTTGGTGTCCATTGAATAAAGATCATTGTTGGTTCAGAAAGTAATAGGGTTTTGATCATGCTAATGGATCATGTTGAAGAACAGCTGAGGCTGAAAAATTCCAAGCAAGATTTAACATTGTAGAGCTTGGCTCAAGTGTAAAATGCTCAGATGGTCTCACAAGTGACATAACTCATACCATCGGAGATGTAAGCTTTTGAACTGCTAACACACTGGAAGGTGCCGCTCCTCTTTTGCCCAGAGAAACCGATGATTTCCAAAAAGAACGTCAGTTTTCAATTCATCTGACCACAGAACAGTTGTTGACTTTGCCTCAGACAATTTTAAATAAGCTTTGGTCCAGAGAAGACAGCATCATTTCTGGAGCATGTTCATATATGGCTTCTTCTTTGCATGACAGAGCTTTATTTGCATTTTGGATGGCACAGTGAACTGTGTTCACAGACAGTGATTTTTGGAGGCATTCCTGAGTCCATGCAGTGATGTCCATCACAGAATCGAGCCTTCTGAATGTGTCCGAGGGCTCGACAGGCATCGAATGTTTCAGCCTCAGCTCTTGACTACAGACAAACCCTCTATATTTAAGCAACAACACAACCTTTGCTCTGAAGCCACTATGTGGACAGACTTTTCATCATGAATGGACAGCTCAGCAATCTGACAAGCATACTGAGACTTTTAGATTGCAGATCAGTTTTCCTTTAGATCACAGTTTCTGTGAACATACAGTACCAGTATCTCAGTGTCAACAACTGTGCCATCTCCTAATCCGTTTACAACTAACTGTTTGCTATAAAACTTTTCCCACAGTGAAACCTGTTTATTTAAACACATTTTCTGTTGTTCGGTCTCTGCAACATGTTGGAGTTTGGGCAGCTGGTCCTCACCTGCCCTGCTGGTTGTTTTATCAGACGAACAGACAGACGCCCAGCTTTAGTTCTTTATGCTGCTCCACCATATGTTTTCACTTGTGTTCATTTGTTAGGTGTATGTGTGTATACAAACCCTAGCTAAATTCTACTAATACAGATGCAGCCTCAAATATTTTTGATTTTCTACCCTAAAAACAGAAAAAGGTGCCTGCTGCTCCTCAATGCAGATGCCCCACTGCAGTGTGCTGAACTGTGACACTAATAATGACTCTTATTTCTCCTTTTCTAGTGGATTCATTTGATTAATTGTGAGAAGGAAACCAGCGGCTGCACACACTCCTGTCACGAGACAAAAAAGGAAACTCACAGCGTCAGAAAAATCACACGACTGCACACTGCAGTGCTGGTTTTTAGTTATTCCATTTGCAATTTGAAGGTTTGCACCAGTTATATTTTGACTTTTGTGACTGCTGGGTGATTGAAAACCTCCTAAAAGCCTCTGTTGTGTTTCTGATATTCTTTTTTATTATGGCTCTTTTTCAGACACATGATTTTTTCCCCCCTAACCACGGTATTATGCAAATTCTCTCACAGGGTGCATCGAACATTTTCCTGTTTTGTCATGGACCGCAAAATTCAAATGACCACCTGGTTAATGAGTGAACTTGAATAAAAACAAAAATAAGTGGTTCCTGTGGTTTGATTTAGCTGTGTTTTTCTTTCCTGTTCTGGTTTTTGAAGTTCTGAGCCACTGAAGTTGACTTTTCTCAGTTCACTGTGTGAGAGATCACTGTTTTAGATACAGTACATTTTAGACATGTACTGTATGTGACGCAGTGAAAGGGGTCTACCAGGCACAGGCTGTTCAGCCCAAGCCATCAGGGGGCCCTTTGGTCTTTTCTTGTTGTAAAGTCAATCACACAACTACCACAAAGAGATGCAAACCCAAATCAAAGAAGCTCAACGTCACAACAATGCCATAATGACCAAAGAAATATCATGCAACACGACCAAATAGATGTCAAATTACCACAGGAGCACAAATGGCAACAGAAAGACACAAACGTACAGAAGAGAGAAGCAAAAAGACCACAACAGAGACACAAACAGACCACACAGTGACAAACAAAAAGACACCTACACAGACACAACCTGAAAAAGAGAAGCTTATGACCACAAAGATGATCTTGAAGAGATGCAAAATTGCTCCAGGGACATGAACAAAACAAGGGAGCAGAACAGTCACAAAGACATGTAAAATGTTCACAATGAAACACAAACTAACAATAGTGAAAACAAAAATGACCACAAAGAGATGAAAAACGACTACAAAGGGACATAAACCAGCAATAGAGAGTCAGAATGGCAATAAAGAGACATAAAGTGAGACAACAAGACACAAAATGACACTAAAGAGAAGCATATGACCACAAAGAGATCCAAAATGGCGAGAGACGCAAACTAAACCGAGAAGCCAAACAGCCACAGAGACGGTGCAAAGAAACTGAGAACAGTAAGAGGAAAAATCACCACAAAGACACAGACCGACAAACAGCAGTGCAATAACCATATAGACAAAAAAATGACACATACTAAAAACAGAGAGGCAAAATAATAATAATAATAATTGATACAGAGAAGCAAAATGATAATGAACAAGCACCAGAATGACCACAAGGAGACGTTAAGGGACTATAGAGTCACAGAATAAACAGAGACATATTGTCTGTCTCTGTGCAGTCTTCGAGTCTGTGTGTCTCGCTCCTACGTAGGAGCTATGAAAGGTGCTATTTAATTA
>OMLM01003666.1:36033-61739 GCA_900302695.1 Helostoma temminkii
ATTATTATTTTATTTTTATTTTTTTTATTTTTATTTTTAAATGTATTTATTTTTTTACACGTATCCTTGTAGTAGCAGCACTTTGAGTTCTAGCAGATTTAGCCTTCCAGTTTTGCCACACCTTTTTGTTTTATTAATATAAGTGGAAGGGAATTACTTATACAACTACAAATACTTTGAAAGCACTAAGTACTTTGGGTTTATGCTTTTCCTGTATACAAATGCCACTGGAGCCCTCTCCAGCTGAATCGAATCATGAGGTTTCTAGAGATTTTCCACACCTACTGTTTATTAGCGAATTTATATCTCACATCATTGCTAATCAATTCTAATCAATTCTATATTCTGTCTATTCCTGTGTGTAGTTAAGTCAGCAAAAAGGTTAGAGAAGCATTGTGTTAGTAAGTAAACGCATTGTGTCTAAAGTCTGACAATGGTCTTTGTCTAACCTCAACCAAGTGCTGTGAGTATTTGTGACTAAGTACAAGCTGTTGCCAATACCAAGTACTGATATGAAGCGTAGCCTTGCACATGTTACAGAACACTACATATAAAATGTCACAATAACTGCAGCCTGTTCCATGTCCACAACCCAAGAGAGTCCTTTGTTTCTTAGTCTAAAATATTAGTCCCATATATCTGATTAACTGATTTACATTTAATTCTAATGTAAGTAAATCACCAGCGAGATTTATTCACTGTTCTGTTTTGGTGTTCATCTGATGTATTTCCAGTTTAAGTCATCGGTTGCCAGGTTGTGGGTCAGCTGGCACTCACAATGTTTTGGCTGGGAAATTGAAATGAAAGCTCGATATTGATAATAAATCCGTACATGATGGGCTGAATTTTGCTCTTTTTCATTTCCAGCTTGACTGCAGAGCACAGTGTGTAAACAAATGTGCCTCTTTGGCGTCTAATGTGACAGCTATTACTGTAATATTTTAAAATTACATATCATTTCTCAGCTAACCTTATTAGATGAAATAGCATGATACACATTAGGAGCAGCTGTTCTTAGTGAAACAGGTGAACAGATGTTTTTCATCGACTCCACCTTCTGAATTCTCCTCATATGTGCGGAAGAAAAAATATGAATGAAAGATGATTTCAACTTAATCAATAAACAAATGAAAATATAAAATGAAAGTTCCTAAATATCAAAAAGTTTCTCATTTTAAACTGACTGAATTAGCTTATCCTGCCATGCTGCTACTTTCCAGATTTAGGAGTCATAGGAAACTGGAGCGCTCAGTCTCCACGCGCACACACACACACACACACACACACACACACACACACACACACACACACACACCGGTGTAAATAGGAAATAGTTTCTTGGCTTCAGGCCTCAGAGACACAAAACAGCTCTGTTCCGAACCCAGGGAAGAGTTTTATTTTGGCAGCATTTGTAAGAATCAAATGTACAGTATATCGTCACACTCACGTCGAACATATGGAAAGAAGGAAACACGAAACTGTTTCTTAGGGTGAAGAGAAAATCTCACAGCACGATAGCACCAGCCTCAAACCTTCTACCAACACTGTGAGATTAAAAGCAGGTGCAGTCTCCAAAAACGCATGTAAATCAGCAGTAAATGACAGACTGAGAAAAATGACTCATGGAAAACCTAAAAAAGCAAAGCAGTTTGACTGATCTACAAAATATCTGTTCTTATTACTGTTTAACACATTATTGTCATTTACCCCCGTCAGGGTCAGTTTTCTTCACCCATCCTACTGTTTAGTGCTTTTGCTGTTGGCAGGTTTTGATCTGATCCTCTAAAGTCAAGTTGTTCCAGTGCAGGTTAGCTGAGCAGCACAAGTCAACTCAGATTGAAAGTGAGGCCAAAGTTAGCTGGCTAACCGACTAACGTCTCTTCATGGTACGGCCTTCTGCTGCGGTGAGTCAGACAGATCACAAAGACGTCTTTTTATCATTTTGTGTACAGGCCAAGTTCTCTGTTGAGTCTGTATCCTTAACCGTGTAAAATACATTTCTTTACACATTAAACATTTGTTAATATACATCTTTACATCCATATTTACTTGTGTGCAGTCTTCCTTGTCCCTGCCTTTCTCAGTACATTGCAGTATTTCTTCCTGCACTACTGCAGTAGCTAGATTGTACCTTTGGGCACCAGACAAAGATCTGTGACTTCTCTGTGTGGGAAAAGCATTTGCCTCACTTACAACTTATTGGTCTTTGCTGTGTCATTTAGCGTCCCTGCTCGTTTCTGCAGAGGTTTAATAAATGCTATATTATAAAAGAATTCAATAATGTCTTTGAACAGGAGTAGGGCTACTCTTTATTTCAGCTGAGGCTTGGAGCCTGAACTAATACTACAGCTAACAGGTATTACTTGTCTCGTTCCAGATCACAGAACAAACTCAAAGTTTCCAGTTTTAGTTTAGAAACATCGATCCACCAATTAGAGGTTTGGAGTCCACCTCTCTGCGCCTCGCCATGAAAACAGTGAGAGAAAAAGAAGTTATATGAAATGGACGAATCTGCAGAAGCAAATATGTCTGAAGAACAATTCTCCAAATCCATGTTACAACTTAGATTTTCAATCCACTGTTTGTTGTTGTTTTTTTTTGGGGAGTTGGGAGCTTTCGAAACACAGAGGACCTTTACTGTGTCCGGTCCCTGAATGAAGCGCATCAGAGCAGCTGCTGACAGAGAACTCAAAGTTAGTTTCTAAAAAGTGAATGCAAGTGACTGGTCCAGTTACAACAGGAACAACTAGAGTGTACGACCACGACAGAAATGGGATGTCTGCAACTGGGTTGTGGTGGATTGGATGTGGAGGAGGGGTTTGTCAGAGAAGAGGACTGTGGTGGGAAGCCACGTCTGCAGATTAATTCAATTTCCGGGGACATGACTCTTGAGATCTGTCCGTCCTGTACTTTCTTGTAAAAGATGTGGTATGAGGACATACATGTATATGTGTCACCTCAGTGTCATCGGGGCAGGCATTTCTCACACTGTCCCTTTACTCTGAACAAAGCCACGTTTCTGCTGAGTCCATCATCATAACAAACGTGCTGAATGTGATACTCCCTGACGGAGGCTTATCCATCTCAAATGAAAGAATCTGTTTCAGACGCAGGAGGTGAAGGCGTTACTCTACCTACCAAACTGACCCATGTACCTTTTCCTTTCTTCAAAATTGGGAAGATAAGTCGTGAAGGATAAAATGGCGTCGGAGTCTGAATGAAAACCGATGTGGCAGTTCCTTAATCAGTCAGTTTCATCTGAGTACATCTAAGCTGCAGGATGCCTGATTAGGACTTTGTCAGTGCAGAATTTAATGTGACTTTGCTGCCATCAAAGAGCAGCTCATTTGAATCTCAGGAAGCTATCGCCAGCGATAATTAAAAAAAGGATACACTGTTTGTACAAGGAGACGACTGTGTCGATATTTCTCTTTAAATTTTCCCCTAATTTTCTCCGTAATTCTTGATCATACAATCGTTCCTCCGTCACATTCACCACACTCTCACAGCTTTGCTAACAAATTGATTTGATCATTAACATAACCACTGCCCTTAAAATGACCATGTAAGGATCCAGCCCCACTGTATTTCAAGGAACGTTTAGTCACAAAAATGTCAGACAACAGTGAAAAGAAGTCAGGATATGTCAGGAACTGGCAAATAAAAGCAACTTATTTTAGCAGTTTCACAATGTGACAATAGTAGTAGTGCATGTAGCATTTTTGTGTTATCAGAGCAGCTGCACTTTGACAGAAATAAAGAGGGAATCGTTCAGGCTTTTGTCTACAGCAAAGCACCATGAGAAATATAGGAGGAAGTAAAGGGGATGTCAATAACTGCTATGTTAGAGTAGAGATTATTCCATGTTACACTGTCAGAACTGAGGATGCTGGTGGACAGAGACTTTCAATAAAGGTAGTGCTGCACAATTAATCCTAATTTGTGTAATTTAATTAAAGAAATATGCACAAATGTGAATGTGACAACCTGCTCTGTGTGCAGTTTGCTTGTTATCAGCACTGCCAATAAACAGATGATCACTCAGTCTCAGATGTTTTGGTCATGTGACCTTCTGCTGCAGTGTTGACTATTTATCTCCTGTGTTGCCAGATTTAGCAGCAACATAGCTACTTTTTAAACACATGGTAAATGGTTTAAAACTACATTTGAATATTTTAGACCGAAGAGACTCTGTCTTAAACTATTCCTATCCAACAACTCTAACTGAAAGATTGTGTGATCCACGTTATAATAATGTTGCCTAACTCTGCTGCAGAAGATTTCACATTTTGTTAACATCGTTATATCGGTATTGACAGAGTTGTAGTGTTCATTATATCAGTTATTAAATCATAGCAAGTAAATATAAAGCTTTATTGATTATTTACTAATTATGCTGCCGATAGCATGTGTCTTTGAGAAAGATGGGTAGCACTTCATCTATATTTTAATATTTTTGATGTGCTTTGCTCACAAAGCCATTATAAACCCAACACAGAATAATAAAATAAAATAACAGATGGGTCAGTAAAATTATAGTCCAGAATCCTTTTGTGCCGGTTGCTTCAACCTGAGCAGGTAGCTCCTCACTCTGTACCACAGTATTTACTGTGCTAAGGTAGAAGACTGTTGGAGAATTATGGACGTGGTTAGGTTTGTTAAACAACCTGCTCTCTTTCATTTTTGATGAATTACTGATAAAGACGTAGAGTTGAAAGTTGTATTTGTGTTCAATAATTCACCTTTTTGGCAGAGCGTATTGAGAGCGCAGGCGTTCTCTGTTCTTAAGACTGTTTTGCCTTCGGCTGAGGCACCTGAGACGTTGTTAGGATGTGCATACCTTTTTATTTCTGATGGAAAAACATTTTTTTATTATTCCGTGGCCTTAGTGTTGAGCTATGTTTGGAATCAGCAGGGCAGACCATTGTTATTTTTTATTTATTAATTTTTTTGGTTTCCACCCTGCAGAGTTGTACTGGATGCAGGTCAGCGTATTGCAGGTATTTGTCATAGTGACCTCTATCTCCATGTGCAGAGCTGCTGTTACAGAAATCTGAACAGACAGACTCTGGGTGTGTGTAGAGAACCAAGTCCCTGCTGTTTGCTACAGCAGGGACTTGGCCGTCTGCCGTTTGCTGAATGTTAGGTAGCAAACAGCAGGGACTTGGCTCTCTACACACACCCAGAGTCTAACATTCACATTAATATTTCACACTGGGTTTATGCTCTACAGTGTCTGCGACTCTGGATAAAGAGCCATTAAAACACATAGATTTCTCACATCATTCCAGAGCAGGACACTGTCACTTACATCAGTCAGAGGAAATGACTTCTCTGCAAAATAAGATCAACACAAGTGTTTTAGCCATTAAAACTGCTCCTAAAATCCTCAAGGATTTAAATGGAGTTCTCAAAACACATCTGTGCTCTTTTGAGATACGTTTCAAATTCTTTTAAGGGTAAGACATTTTAGTAGAAATTCATAAAATACTCAATGTGGATGAAACAGGACAAGTCTTGAAACACTGTGGTATTTTTAGCCACATTTTCTTCTTTTCTTTGTTTTTTAAAAGCATTTCTGCGTCATTAGACAGTGTATATACAGTGGAGAGCTTACAGGAAAAGCGAGAGAGGAAGCAGAATGTAAACTTGGACAGAAAACAAGTCCATAATGGCATTTTTTTTACCTTTTACTGTCTTTTGTTCCAGTCGTGCCTGTGGGGTTGTGTATTGTCAGACAGTATACAGTCTCAGGGAGGTATAAACTTGGGTTGAGAGCAGCCTAACTTATGAAGGCTTCAGGCTTGTTGCGTTTCCTTCTTTACTTTTTAATCTGGTAGAAAATTCCATGTTTTGGTGAAGTGTAGACAAGGCGTAAACCGCAGGGACTATTTTTGGGCGTTGGTGTCACGTGGTTGGTGACATTCTGCCATTTCTCTGCCTGACTCATCACAAGTACAGGAAATGAACTTCTGTCTTTCTCCACAGCAGCAGATGGTTTTACCAGATTCACCAGCCACTCCCCGATCTTTTACTAGCCAAAATCATTTCAGTTAAACCTTTTTTTAGAAAATTCTGAACGATTGGTTCTGTGCCAAAATGAAATCTGACACGTGCAACTAAAAAAAAAAACACTTCCTGCTTAACCAGCCTCACTAATTTCCTTTTAAATCTAAGTACAGTTTAGTTCCTGATTTATTTTTTTTATGTTATGTCTAACCATAACTAATTTGGGTAAATCAAGATCAAGCTCAACTGAAACTGGGTCCACAAGGCTGTTTACAAAGGCAACAATATATTGGCAGGGTTTTTTTTTTTTTTTTTTTTTTTTTTAAAAGACATTTGTTAGTTTTTAATCAAGAATGGGGAAGATTCACCATTTCCAGCTCCTCAATTAAATAATGGCTGCTTTGTCTTGATAGTAATTGGGCAATCTGAGTTTGGGGATATTTATTGGAAGAAATATGAAGATGTCGGCTTGGGCATTTCCATTTTAAACATCAAGAATTAATCAAGAAAATAATCCAAAGATTAATCAACAATGGAACTAATTAGGTTGGAACAATTCATGGATTAATCTGAAACAATTTTGATAAATACGCCAACTAGTCCAGTTCCAGCTTCTCAAATCTGAAGCACAAATGTGTTTTTCTCTCTTGTATAATATCTATAAATATTTTTAGATTCTGGACTGGGGGACAGATAAAGCAAGTGATTTGAAGATGAACATGATTCAGGGATGTTACAATTCAGTATAATTTGCAATGAAATAGCAGAGAGTGCTGAAGGTCTGAGGTCTTATCAGCCTGCGACCAACTTATGAAACTTGACTTCTCTTCATCATTTCACCTACGTCCTCCTGTCTTCTTCCTTCGGGCTCAAAACTGAAATGACCTTCCCACTCCAGTGAGAATAGCAGAGTCACTCTCCTCTGAGTGTCGGAGGCTGAAAACCCATCTCTTCAAGAAGTACCTCACGTCCTCGTCTTCCTCCTCTATCCTCTAGCCTTTCTCCACTTTCCTCCTCCTCCTCCTCTCCTCCACCCTACAGTTAACATAAAAACGCTCCTCTCCTCAGCTCAGAAACACACCCTCTGACGAGATCATTCTACATTACCGTGACCATGACTTTTGGCATCCGGCCCATGGAACCATGGACTTAGTCACACTTAAAGCTAGAGTGACTCATCGATGTAATCAATTATGCTGATTACGTAGAGTAAATGCGTCAATTTGCATTCATTGTGTCACAGTTTTTGCATTAATCTCAAATGAGTGTAGCTTTCACTCCCTGGCATGATGAAAATGCTTTTTGTCCCAAAAAGGCCAAACAGTATAATCAAAACTGTAGGATTATTTAAACAACTAATAAAAAGATGCTCTGTGCTTTGTAAAACAGAAATGGCCCATTATTACCATAGCAGCACAACTATGCATAAACAGCTAAACACACCAAATCGTCCTGGAGCTCTCTGAAGTCAGAATGATGAGACGGCAGCGTGAGGATGTTGTACAGTAACTTTGGGCTGATTATTGGATGGAATCAGTGCCTGAGAGCAGTCATTGTGTTTGCACCTGTTGTATTTCAGACAACAAGTCAATGGAAGACTCCCCAGAGGAGATGCTAGCAGCTAATATTACTAATGTTATAGGAGCATTGATTACTAGCTTGTTTGCAAGGTGTAAGCAGTTTGTCCATGCCCCTTTGTGCGAGCTCTTCATATAAACTGTAAACTAAGCTGTGCTCCTTAGCCATTTACAAACGGCTCTCGCTCGCCAAAAGAAGTTTATAGCTACTTCTAAACATGAACATGCCTGATAAGAAGTAGCAAATGGAACTGGCATCTGTCTCTCATTCCCTACCAATTGTTCGCACCGACACGACTCAGAAACTAGGGTGACAGTCGCTCACCAACTACCCTACAGTGGCTGTAAGGTCATGATGTGATGTGTCATGTATGGATGTCCTAATCCAATTAAACATTTTTTTGTACCATTTGTCTTGGATATCGGCCTTTGCCTTACTTACAGTAAATGTTTGTAAATTAATTATAATAATAATAACTGATACTTTAATAATCCCCTTGGCAGAAGTCTTTATGGACAGGCAGCGCTTGACACTTCGACATGTGGCCAGCAGTCGAGAAAACTGGAAGTCGAACCACCAACCTTGGGATTTCATAGATGACTGCCCTACTAATTGAGCCATTGTTGCCCCCAAATAAAGACCTTGCAGAATGTAACAATACAACTGTATGGAATTAACTTTAAAAAGCCTAACAAATCCCTCTGAGCAGCACTAGGCAACAGTGGAGAGGAAAAATGCCCTAAATGAAAGAAACCTCAAGCAGAAACAGGCTGAGTGTGGGTGGCCATCTGCCTCAACTGGTGTTTTCCACTGGATCCAGTAGCGGTGTGGCAACACACAGCCACAGCTGATTGCTGCCACTCTAGACCCAAAGTTAGTGACATTCAATGGTGGCATACCACTGAGAGAAGCTCAGTGTGTCAAGGGAGGTTCCCTGTCTCTGAACCAGCTTTGACTGTAAGCTTTATCAAAAAGTAAAGTTTTAAGCCTTGTCTTAAAAGTAGAGAGGGTGTCTGCTTCCCAAACATGAACTGGGAGCTGATTCCACAGGAGAGGAGCTTGATAGCTAAAGGCTCTACCTCCCATTCTACATTTGGAAACTGGGAACCACAAGTAGACCTGCACTCTGAGAGTGAAGTGTTCTGTTGGGATGATATGTTACTATGAGGTCTTTAAGATATGAAAGGGCTTGATCATTAAGTGCTTTATAAGTGAGAAGGATTTTAAATTCTATCCAAGATTTTACAGGGAGCCAATGGAGGGAAGCTAATTTAGGAGAAATATGATCTCTTTTACTAATTCCAGTCAGAACTCTGGCTGCAGCATTTTGGATCAGCTGGAGGCTTTTTAATTAATTAATTAAGTTATTGGGACATCCTATTAGAAGAGAATTATAGCAGTAGTTTTTCAGCATCACTTTGAGACAGGATGCTTCGAATTTTAGAAATATTTTGAGGTTTTTGATTTTTTTTTTTTTTGATCTGACATTCTGTGACTCACAATTTGTCACATTCTGCTTGACCTGTAGTGCTGGAGTTACAAAAATATAATTGCAAGTTTATCATCTTAAAATTACTCATATAAATGCAAGAATAACTGGAAGAATGGGATTTCTGAAACTGAGATGATAGGATCCTCTAGAGTGAAGATGTATCATTCTGTTGAATAACTTATGATTACACAACAGGCTTACATAGTGGAGCAACTTCCCGCACAAACTATCTAGGACTACTAAGGGACACTGGCTACAGATACACGTATGTTAAGAAAGTAGCATCAGCAGACTGACTGTGTTAGGGAGCGTTCGAGGACAGTCCCTGTACCTACCTAGGTCAGTCATGCTTCCTTAAAGCTGCAGAGTGACCGTGTGTTCATGCATACTGTTTAAAATTCCTTTATGTACTGGAGTCTTACGGTAATCTGATTCTGCTTTGGTTTTTTTATGGAATCAAGTTGAACAGGATTGGCAATCGCCTGGGTGTCACTGGTGCTGCTTTAATGTTTTTCCCTTGTGGTGTGGCTGCGTGCTTCACAAGCTCTGACCAGATGCTGCTGGCCTAACTTTGTGAATCAATAAATGTGAAGGGCCCGGAAGGCAGCTGCTTTCTATAAAGATAAAGTCAAAGTCCCCCTTCATGGGGACTGGGATTGTGCTGTTTACACTGAAATATGACTGGGGAAGTGTAGTTTAAAGGTTTATCAGACACCAAATCATGACATGAGCATTACAAAGTAATCAACTAGACGGGTACACTTGTACATGTTTGTTTGTCCAACACATCCTTGTCAGAAGATATCGCGTTTTGTTGCAGCTGGGGTCGGGTATCGTTTAAATTCATCAATTCTAATTCAGCTTATTGATGCTGTTTTTTTTCTTTTAATCATTAACTTAAAATTTAAAAGCTGTTAGATTTGACAACTGCGAGGTGCTACCGCTGGCACCGGGATTACTCTGGATTGGAGACAGTAACACATTAAGCGCTGTGTTACCACTGTCTTTCACGCTCATTCAGTGCCACTTTAAGTGCTTGTTTAGAACTAGCTTGTCGTCATTTTTTTAAAACTGAAATGAAGTTACGACCGTCTCTCACACATTGTTGTAGCTTGTAACATCGCCCACAGATGCTCGGTCAAGAACAAATGACATGGACAAGATCGGTTCCACTTTTCAGAATCAATAACCAAACTTATGGTTATTATACAGTATTTGCTACTGCTACCTGGAAATTTCCATTTTGAATTCGGTCCTGATTTACGACCAAGTTTTGGTTCTCAACCCTAGTAGCCAAATAAGTTAGTTTTACTGCCCTGCACTGGCACCTTCACTGCACTGATGGGCTGTTTCCATTCAAACAAATGGGAAGGCCTTCTTTTGTTTTTCAGGCCAAAGTTGGTCTGAACACAACCTAATGAATTCTCAGAGTGTATCTTGATTTTACGTGTTACCCTGCAACATTTGCGGTCCTGGAAATCCAGTTGGACGATTTTAGAAAAGTGAAGGCCAAGTTTTCATGATTTATAAAACACAATCACTGCAATCAAACTAGCCTGAAAACCTCCACCATGTGTGGTAGAGCGTGTGACTGAGTTTGGGCTTTGAAAGTCATTGAAAGGCCTTGGAAAGTCATTGAAATGGTATTAAACGTTGGCTGATTGTAATCTTGGTGTGTGAAATCAGGAATTGAAGCGTGCTCTATTAGCAATCCCTCTGTGCTCGTGTTTTCTTCCTTGGCATTAATCTCTGCCCGCCTACCTTTCCCTGAGGTTTTCAGACATGCAGGTCCATGCCACTGCTCCCTCATACGCCCCCCCTCCATCCTCCACTCCACTCCTCCTCCTTAGTTTCCCACAGTTCCCTGCTTCACCTATTGAACCCAGCCACCAACCCAGGAATGGAGCAGGGGGAACGGCAGGAATGTGGCTCCTAGTTCAAGCCAAAAACACAAAACAAGGAAGGCAGAACTCGAACACCCCACCTCCTGGGAGCCAGAGCCTTGTTTTCATTGGCTGACCGCCGTAGGCTGACCACATATCCACTGTCCGGATTGGCTGCTTGTCTGTCTTCACTCCCTGCTGCTCTCAAGCCTATCAGAGCGCTCTCATGCTGTTAAAGTATGTGTGTGCGTATTTGTGTGTGTTTCATCACAGTGATCCTTACCGACAGCACCGTCTTGAGTCTTGCCTGGTTTCACCAACAACAGTGTAGGATAATTATCCCGAAGCTCGTGACGTTGTTCCATATTAGTGCTTGTTAGCTTCTGTGCAGCCACATTAAATCTGTCACACACATTAGCACTGCTGCATTATTACCTTCATGAAAAAAGCAACGTTAAAGTATATAAGGCAGGAAGTGCAGTGACGCTTTCTCTTCCATTGCTCAGTGCAGCACGGCTTCGTAACCAGGCCAAATGCACGGGTATAGGCCAAGTTTCTACGCTGCTATTATTAGACTCCACTTCATCCTACAGGGGAGAATGATAAAGATAAGTCAGGTCAGTCAGCTGTATCATCGGGGACGTTGGCTGTTTTTTAATGTCACAATGCAGAGACTCTTACGAGGCTGGCAGCGGGAAATTCAACAACATGACATATAATGAGATGAGGTCAAAGGTTAGAGAGAAAATGTCCTGACTGCAAGTGTGAAAGGCAAACTATTCAGTCTTGGAGTTTCTCCTACATGCATGTTTGTGTTGGCAGAGGCTGTTGCAAGACTGGATTAGGGCTGGGCTGTCCTCTCCAATGTAAATTCCAATTTCTTTATTGCATGAAAACAGAAATTACAGAGAGGTTATTCGTAACATGTTTCTCAACAACAGAATCCCTAAAGTATCATGGAGGATATAAAGGCTGGATAGGAATCAGATGGTCTATAACCTTTGTGATGAAAACCATCTGGAAGATGAGGATCACATTGTGCTCAGTTGTAGTGTTGTGGGAAATGGAGAAAAACTCTAGCCAAACTATTTAAACTTCATATAAACAGCTCATTATGTTGAATTGTATGTGGTGTTCTTACCATGTTAACAGTGTCTCAGCAATCCATTAATGCGATCATGATTTACTGTGGATCTGAATCATTTTACACTCTTCCAACATGAAGACTCTAGCAGGGTTTGAAGAAAAGATATTTTTTTATTTTTATTTAACACCAGTTGATATTCTCTCTGTTCGGGATGTCATGAGAACTGATACTTTGGTATCAAGTCAGTATCAAAATTCTGAAAACATGCTGACGGTGCCTGTTTCCTGTGGTACCGAAACATTTCAGTCATACCTACCAAACCTCCCAATTTTCCCAGGAGACTCATGTTTTTCACTACCCTCTTCTGATTTCCTCCTGCGGCCAAAATCGCCTCACATTTTTCCCAATTTATGGCAATATTTCAATTTCATACTTTGAACTTTAGTCCTATGAAACAAACAGGAAAACATTTTATTATTTATTAATTTTTTATCCCTGTCTTTAGTGATTGTTTACCTTGGTTGACCTCTCTCTCTGTCTCTCTCTCTCTACACACATATATATATAGTTGTTATTATTTATTATTATTATTTATTTATTTTGCCCTAGGTGTCAAGGTTTGACAATTATGACCTCAGTAGCTGTGTGATTTCTGTGGGACTGACAAACTCAACATATAGTATTAGGACCATGTGTTTGACATGGTCCTAGCCAGGAAGTTATCATTTTGCATATAGTAAAGACAAAACACTAGGAACAGCTGTGCAACAGCAACAAAAGACATCACTTGTGTTTCTCTAGGCATTATTTGTTAAAATAATACAAAATATTCTAAAATAATGCACCACTGATGGGCAATGGCTGTAAAAATATATTCACAATGAATATATTACAACAAACAGGCTGCATTTTGCATTTTTTCCAGCCACTGGTGCTGCTGCTGCTGCTTTTCTCAGGTGCTGGAAGAGATCATGCTGCCATTTCTCATTGAACTCTAGAGAACTGCTGGTGTTTGAGTGACAGCAGAGGAAACAAGAATAAAAAACAAATTAATCAGATCTGTGCCTTCCTTTTTTTTCCTATGTCATGTAATGTTTTTGGGCTGCCCATCTCTTTGTGATATCCCTAGAATACTGGAACTGATTTTTGTGGTCAAAGGTCAATGGTCAGGGTCATGGTGACCTCACGTTTATCGCCTTCTCTTTGATACATGATATCTCAGGAAGCCCAGGGGGAAATTTCATTACATCTGGCCGAAACATCCTCATCTCAGGTCATCTGAAAGAAATTTACAATGTAAGGGTTAAGACCTTTCTGAATTTAACAATACAACCATATGAAATTATATGGAAACCCAACCAATCCCACTGGCACAAGCACGGGGCGACACTGGAGAGGAAATACTCCCTTTAGGTGGGCGGTCATCTGTCTCGACTGGTCCACAAATATGATGCCTGTATTATTCAGTTCTTTTTGACACTGTCACAACAGAATCAGTTCAAAAACTTGTTTCAGAATTGAGGTCTTTTTTTGTAAATTACATATACATATATAACTTTGCATGTACTGTATCATATGATCATATTATGACACCAATATCAGAAACAAAATTAAATTTAAGGGCAAAGTTAAATTTCTTTCAGCCATAATGCAGAGTCCTGGGTTGATTCGTACTTATATCTTTATAAAATATCAGCACATTATTGCAAATTTGAATAGGTGTGTGTTGCTTCGAACCAGACAGGTCTAGCGATCTGTTATTTGGAGAAACGTCACCAGATGCACTCTAGCAGAGCCTTTGAGGGTGACGCTAAACCTCCTGCTGTTCTGGGTAAGAGTGTCGGCTAAATGCCACACGTGTAAAATGAAAATGAGAGGGAAATGATGCTCAGGCAGCAGCCAAATCTGCCTGCTCCACCAGGCATTTTGGTTTATGACCAACCAGGATTTGGAGATCTGTTGTTGCCGAGAAATATAAAAGATGATCGAAGGTCTACCATTATGTTCATTTTTGGGACGTTGGGTTTAGAAACCCCAGTCACATGACTGGATGGTTTTGACTAAAATTTGTACCTTTGGACACAACTAGCAGCATCAGTTAAGAGTCAGTCATCAATGGAGTGTCAAGTTAAAAACATATTTAAGAAAAATATTAAACATTTTGGCCTTAAACAAATTTTTTTGTCTTTACAATAGTAGCACATTTAATCAAGCGTTGGCACTTTCAGCACAAATTAGACCTTCACTGCTTTTTACCAGAGCCTTGCTCTTCTCTTTAAATGTTAAATATGTTATTTTCCGGTCTTCCACCTTTCACTCCTGCCACCATCCATCAGTTTGCTGAAAAACATAATGAGCATTTGCTAACTGATACTCTCATCAGAATATACTGCCACAAGAGCTCTTGAAACATAAAGAAGCTCTTGAAGAAAGGTAACATATTGACGCTCGTTCAGTGAATCAGAGTATAGACCCTGACTTGTGCAGTCAACAACTGGATAACACTCCTGCTGCCTGACAAATTACACCGTTCAAATTGAATACGAGTTAATGATAGTGGCACATTTAGTGTGATGTAACCAAAGTCTTTGTAACTCAAAGAATATGGCTATGAGGAATTCAAGGTTATGGATGTGATACATCATATTCATGCCCTGCAAAGGATGAATCCTGGTGAGTTTAGGGGTTGTGATTTCCTCATTCTAGCGCCTCTGTGATGTTGACATTTTTGAATTTACAGTTATTTTTTTAATTGTCACAAAATTTGGTTCAGACATTTAAGTCTTGCTCAAAATGGACTGTAGTGGTAATCGTAATCGTAACTAATCGTATTACCATTAGCAGGCGCTAACATGCTAACATCAACATGCTGTTAGCATTTAGCCCAAAACACTGCGCTAATATAATCAACGACTTCTTCTTCTTTTAAGGTCTTTACAGATCGGGCCATGACACACGTCTACCTGCGTTGTTAACACTTTGATAGTAAATACCCACCTACAACTTCCACTTCCATGAAAATCTGATCACCTTAAAGTTAACGGTTGTGCTGGAACGCATCACTGAGCCATATCAGAGCTGCGACTCTTAAGTCAAAACTGTGGAAATTAATAAGAATGTTTAAAAGGCAGTAGCTATGCCGACTGGAAGGTCTTAACTGAATGCAGTGTATGTCATGGTGGACGTGACGAGGGGTTAAACTGGACTGGAGCGTACCACAACGTCCACATGGTACAGAGCTCGGTTTAGAACATTGCAGCTTTCTGTGATGAATGCAGATGGTAGCTCCGTTTATTCGCCTTTTAGAAGTCACTGTGGCTGTCAACTGTAGAAGAACCACTGAGTTTTCATATTATAGTAGGCACTGCTCTAATACAGGCCTTATAGAGTGTATATAGTGCTGTAATGTTGATAGGCTAATTTTGACAAATAGGCTGTGGTAACTGCATGTTAATGTTTTTTTGTGGCTTCAAGCTGATTGTTTTTAGTCTTTCTGGCCAAAAATCCCTCTTAAAACAGTAAAGGCCCCTGTTCAGGAACAGACTGTAGAGAAGTGGTTTCTTTTCTTTGGGCTCAGACTCAGTTTCTTCTAGAAATATCTCATCATCATTCGCATACTGATTGTGTCAGTTTATTCATGTATATTTTTTCTCGTTTTGTTTGAGTAACATGTGGAGTTGTAGATTGAAGAAATTCATCTAAAATGTTATATAATTTTCCTTAGTCGTCTTTGCTAATCATTTCACAAGCTTTCCACTTCTCTTTGACCTCCACGTTGGGAATCGCTGCAGGCTGTTTCGTGCTTCCATGTCCTTGAAGCATAAAAGTAGTATAGAAGTATAAAAGTGCTTCTGGTTTTTAAATCGAAAGCAAATATAGTGAAGCGTAGAACAGCCAAGGAAGCCATGTTATTATTTTTTATTTCTAACCACAAAATCTAAGGGTGTTTCAGTGATTACACACTGACGAAAGCAGAGTCGTAACGTGTTTTTTTTTTTTTTTTTTTTTTCCTCCCCTCTGAGCTTGTGTGTGACAGTCTGAAGTAAACAAAAGGAAACGTCTCATTAATGTGGGCGTGAACCTCTGTTTTTGTGCTTTTGGATTTTGAGGCTCTTCAGCACTCCTCTTTCCTCTGCTGGATTTTCTTTACCTTGGCTTTCAGTGGCATTAAAAATGACTCCAGAGTTGTTGAGTGTAACTGTGGTTGAGCAGCAAGTGAGCGCTCTGCAGCAGTGAAAGCCACCACACCACGTGGTTTTGGTTGCAGCTTATTGGCTTGTGCGAACACACCCCTCTCATTTAGGTTTGTAGTGTATTTCCATTCCAACCTTTCTATAAAAGTGCCACCTCCCTCCCTTTCCTCCTTGTCCTCTCTTCACCTTCCTTCTCCGCTGTCACAATAATCCAGCACATTTCCCGTCAGATCTGAAAAACAGAGCACAGACTGGTGAAGGCTGACAGCCTCGCTGCTGATGGGTTTTGTGTGTTTTAGCTAATTAATGTCTCAAGATTAATGTGTTGATGATTAAATGGTGTGAAAACATTACACATTCTGTATTTAACTAGCCACACTCTTTGCCTTTTCTCAGTGCCAGGAGGCATTTGTCACTCACAGTAGATTCATTAATGCATTTTTTTTATTTGTAATGTAGGAGATTTGAATTCAGGGCAACAAACTGTTGCAATGGTGAGAAGTCACTGGGCTGGAGCCCGACCCGGCCCTGCAGTCTTCAGGCTCCCCTCCAGGTTTCTTTTTTCTGGTGGAAGGAGAGGTATTTGGTTGGAGTCGGGCTCTTCCACTCATCTGCATCTTATTTGAATTTCCTGCTTGCATAATTCCTTGGTTAATGGGGAACTGCTCGGCACCGCCACAGCTGTTTTGCCTTTCCTCCCTGGCAAAAGCAAGAGGAGGCGGCGAGGGAGCGAGGGGGAGGAAAAATGTGTAAAAAGGGAAAATATCTGCAAGTCATGTGGTGCAAAAATACAGTACAAACAACGTGTGATTCCCCCTGAGGACGAAGGAGGAGGAATGGAGTCAAACACCCACCCACTCCCGTGCTTCGTTCCCCCTCTCTGCATGTACACACACACACACACACACACACGCTCCAAATGCACCACACCCCCTTCACCAGAGCCACACTGAGCATGTGCAGTGGTAGTGAAGAGCCTCTCTTCTTCCTCCCCTCCTCACCCAATCCTCAGCTCTGCCACGCTGGTCCTGTAATTGGTCGGTAACAGGCTTGGGCAGCACCGTGTTGCACCAGGCGGACTTCACCCTGCCGCATTAGCCTGTTTACGCATTCACAGCCCTATTAGAGCCTGTTTGTTCGCTCATTAGCAAACCTGAGCTGGAGTTTGAACCCTGCCACAGCCGATTTAATCACCGAAAGAACGGCAAATGTGCTGGTATTTGTGGCGCTGACGCAACGAGACGTGCCGACAGCTGACTGGGTGATGACCTCAGACCTGTGCTGCAGTTTGTCCTGAGCCCCTGGGTGTTTAGATCCTGTGTTTAAAAGGTGTAAAGACAAATATTAAATCACCGTAGTTTAAGGCCTCAGTATTTAAGTGACACACCAGGACTTTATTGCTTTTTAAACATTTTCTGCTGTTATTTGTTTTTCTTCTTTTCATTTTTCTTTGATTGCCGAAGCACGTACCATACCTGTCCACACCAGTGTGTTTGCATTTGACGACAAGCATCACTGCACAGCGTTTGATGGTTTAGTCTTCAGGTCACTTAGTTAATTGAATTCATTTTTTTTCTGTGTCATTTATTAACAAAAATGCCAAAACGGTTATCACTGTGCGCTCCTCAGATATGAGCATTTTTTTCTGTTTTATGTCAGTGAATATGTTTTGGACACAAGACATTTGAAAACACATCATTGTGAGGTGGGAGACTGAGCCTTGACATTTACAAACTACACCATGCATACATGAATAAAAAATAAGTCTTGCAGTAATTGATCATGAAATTAATCACTAGTTGGTGCGCTGGATTTTAAATTCTTTTTTCTACACTATGAGCAACCCTGGATTTTATTTTTTCTAAGTTGAAAAGTCAGATTACGTGTATTTTAAACCTCCGTCATCATGAAGGCTTCATTGTTGTTGTGTGGTTTGGCAGTTGTGTTAAATTGCCACACTTTACATCAAAGATATTGATACTACCCAGTCTCTTTATTATTGTATAATGAACCAATGGGCAGTTTAAGTACATGTTTTTTTAAGAAAAGCTGATTTTATAACATATAACAGATCATAAATACAGTGTAGACATTATTAATATTGTAAATCACTATTGTAGATGGAAACAGCTGATTTTTAAAGGAATATTTCCATAAATGTATAGAGGACTCTAATCCGCAATTACTTGCTGTTAACAACATGCACATCAAAACGTTTTAACGTGCCGCAAGTGCTGATTGCAAATAAACCGACATAAACCCGACTGGGTCAGTACTTCATGTATTGGCTGCACCTACAATTTCTACTGTTGTCTGTGCTGTGTTCGTGGCGGCGTGCAGTCAGAACCTTTGCTATAATTTCCAATGAATTACTTTCCTCTTACATTGTGCAAAAAACTCACGTTTTTTCTCTTCTGGTTCTAAGAACGGACGTTCACGAAGTAAAGACTTCCTGTTCAGCCAGGGAGGCTTAGGCCCTGACAGACAACAACAAAAAAAAAATTGTGTTCCCAACCATTTGGCAGTAAATCTAAGAAAAGTCACATTTTTATTCTGCTATAAACTTAAAACAGTGATACTTGTGTGCATGTTCATGGGTATACTGCAAACAACAACTTCTAGTAACTAATTTAGGATTTAGCATTTATTTAGCATTTTGTTAATTATGTCAAAATATACAGATACTAGTATGTACTTAAAAAACTGCGTAACTACATAACCTTTATTTATTTGAAGCTTTGACAGCTGAGTTATTTAAACTAAAAGCCTTTAAAGGGTGAAATTTTAACCTAACACAGTTTGAAAGTAACACACTTTTTTTCATATTATACCACTATACAATATACTGTGCACAGTGTTGTGTTAACTACAAAATCAGGGCTGGGTTCTTATTAACATGGACACAGTTTTGTTAAGACGCTGTTCATGCTGCACTGGCGTTTGCAGCGTGTGAGAGGCTGAGCTTGTGCAAACTCGGACAGCTGTAATACAATCAGTGAAATCTTATTAGATGTTTTTACTCTCTCTTCCTATGTGTGTGGGCAAACCCGATGTTCCCTGAACTGTCACAGCTGTTGTGTCGGTCTTTTATTACTTTCTCAGCAGGTGGGGAGGTATTTTCTGTCAGTCTTTATTCAGCTCGTCGCCTCTTTGTCCCATCCTGTTATTAGCTCGGTCGAGCACCGGTCATCCTGACATATTGAGTCCTCACCGACACGAGATTTCTGCTATCCTGCATCAATAACTGGGGCGGAATTTAGCGCCGTCCAGATCAGTAATGAAATCTGCAGCGTCTTTGTTATTCAGCAGCGGTCACTGTTGTGATGTGAAGTCCCGACGTGCAGATTGAACTCTGCGAAAAGCTCTAATTGTTGTTGGTGAAGGACTTTGCATCCATTTCAGAAAGACTGCTCTCAGGACAGACAGCGGTTTGCAGACACTTTTCACACATTCAAACATAAGAAAACATTATTTTAATTATGTTGCATAATAAATATGAGCCACTTTCTAATTTTATAATAACACAGTCTTTTCATGGTTTAATTTCAACTGAAAGGCCGCCTTTGTTTATGTGGGGTCGTGTCCACGCCATTACACACGTTTGCACTTTTAATTTGCTGTTTCTTGTCTTAACATTATAATAAATTAAATATCTTTGTTTTAGACTCACTGCCTTTTCTGCTGTTTTTATAAATTAAGTGATAAAAATTCAAACTTTCTGATGCACTGATTAGTCTCTCTTTACAATTTAAAGAGCAAAAGCCAAAAATAGATGTTTCCAGTTTTTACACAAGACATGTTGTGCTTGTAAACATACAGTAGTCATAGTTTTCATTCAGGTGACCTGCGTAGAGCCCTGGAGATCACTGGATACTCCACAGAACTGCACCCTGGGCCTTTTCCATCTGTTACAAGCAATAAACATTTAGATCACATTTTAACAGGAGAAAAACAGATATGAGAACAAACTGGGCAGTTGCGATGCAGCGCTGCAGCATTTCAGTTACTAAAAACAGGAAAGTCCCTGTCTACATATATTAATCCCTCCCCTTATGCTGGTGCTACCATTAAACCTTACAGAAGTGCAGACAGCTGTCAGTAATGCTGTTGTTTGGTAGGCGAAGGACAAGCAATTCTTCACTGTCAGAGTAAAGGTGAGTGTTAATTAGCTAACGTTAGCAAGCTACCTAAAGTTGATCTGTGGTTGTTTGTTCCAGACTCATTGCAGTCAGTGCTTTTAGGCAGTTGTAACAAGGCAGTAACATTTTGGTCATGCTAACACAATAGTAATACATGACCCACCACTGACTGACTGGAGTGTGTGCGTTGTCACATGCAGCTCACCTGGGTAAAGTCTGGAGGGGTTCAGGCTTCCACAGTGTGTGTGAAAGCAGCTGCAGCGATGAGGCCTGTGTCTGTAAAGAAAGTCATTTAAAGATGGGCAGAGGAGGAAAGCCTTGCTTTGCCTTCCAGGTAGGCGGTCCTACGGCCTCAGACATGGTTGACAAAGTAAGAGGACGCTTTGACGGACACCTACACAAAAGTGTATTTAGTATGTTATTGTATTTATGAGTGTGTCGCTTGGAAAAAAAAAATTAGATACGAGCACAAGCTGCAGTTTGAGCGTTGCTGCTAGGAGCAGTATAGCATGACACAACAGACAAATCAATGACCAAGCAGGTAATTCAAACTAATGACTGTATACATTGAAAATGCTGAACTGAAATAGCTGTTTGTGCAATAAATAGCCTTGTTTGCTCACTGCCGTGGTCGTGGAGACACTTTAAATGTTCAGTAGCCTTTTACAGTGTAAATTATGAATTCAGGGAAGCTTGAATTGTTATTGACATAACAATGGCAATGTAGAGCAGCAGCACACATGGTTCAAACCGAATGACCATCATGGAAGAACACTTTCTTAGTTGAGTTTAATAGCAGCCGTTCACAGGAAGGTGCATGTTCGTGACATTTGATCGTTAGCATAATCAGAGCCCCTAAAACCACCACATAAGACTTTTGTGGGGTATTCCCATTCACAAACATATGAAACGAGTAAAAGGAAGAATCCCACACCACAGAGTTGATTGGACGAGTCCTCGTTACCCTTTATGTCTTCTGTCTTTCTGTCTCCGTTTGTGGAGCATCAGCACACAGCTTCACTCACATTTCACTTATAAATTCTGAGCTTGCCGTTGTGTGGAAATCCCCAACGTGTTGTCATTAAGCAAGAAACAAGCACCATTTTTTTTTCTTTTTTCATTTCCTTAAGATTTGAGATGGTTTTTACTCAGCAGCAGTGGTTTCTGACATACTGGAATGTTTTTTTTAAGCCACACCCAAATTAAATTTAATCTGAACACAGTGTGGAAAGCGTGCAGCTTCAGGTGAGCAGGAATCATCTACACCTGTTGACTGCTGGTTGTGTCAGGTGGGTTTTTATAAGACATATCCTGTCTTCATCCCAGACTGATCAGTGCAGTCAGTCCTTTCTTCTGTTTGTACCTCCTGGGTTATTAGTTGTCAGTTAATGACTAACAGGCCGACTTCTTTCTTATCTCTGTATCTGTTCCTATAATGGACAGAACTGACGAGCATACAAACAAACAAGTATTTTATAGCTGCATTTTAATGCTGCACTATTAATCTAATTGCAGTTGTGACGTCAGGATAAGCGATTATACAACAGCAAAAGGCTGCAGTTGAATTAATGAGTCATAACAAAGAGATGACGAGTCCGTCTGTGTTTCGACACTGCAGTGTGTGTTGTGTATGGTCACGTGATTTTTTTTTTTTTAAATATTTTTTTGTGTTCAGAGACCAGACTAATGCTGAACTCAAGCCCTCTTACATGGTGGTATTTAGGGTTCAGGCTTAGCTACGTGGAGCAACGAGAGGGGACGTGTAAACCTCACATAATCAAACGCGGAAGTTAAATCAGAACCTTAAACAGCACAATAAAGTGATGAATGCCATCATCATGACACCACCATGAATTATTAACTGGTTAGTGAAGACATACCTGACACTTAGCCCATTAGCCAAACTTCACAAAACTGATTGCGAGTGTCATGTCATACGAAGTCCTCACTGAGATGGAAAGACATGGTTCATGCGTCCACCGATAGTGAAGTGGGATCTTAGAAAAGGATCCACTCCCTGGACAACAGGTACCAGCTCATTGTATGTCTGAGTTTACATACACATTTCAAACCTGTGCATTGTTCTTGATAAACTAACAAGTAGACGTGAGTCCATCTGCGTATTATATCATAAGTCACAGTATTTTTAATAATTGCAATATGATGTTTTTGCCAAATCGTGCCGCCCTCATGTATTTCTGAAACTAGTGAAAAGTGATTTCCAAAGTGATGGGATGTCGTGCTTAAAGCTTTAATTAATTGAACCTGCTTCTTTGAATTTAAGATATAAAATTATAGAGCCCCCTGTAGGGGTCATGTAGAAACAATATTTAGGTGAAGTGGTATAAACAGGCTGGTGAATTTAACTATAGACCCGCAGGATGTCAACCACAAGGTGGATATAGGCCAGCAGCCACAACAGTACAGTACTTTGCTCATTATTGATTGTTAATACGGGAGTACATTACATTAATATTATATTACAGTAATATTTAAAAACTTCAAAGTATTCCAGGACGACAGTGTGGTGGTTAATCATTGGTCAGTCGGCCTTTCTGTGTGGCGTTCACATGTTAACCCCAGTTTTCAAAACGTACTCCAGCTTCCTCCCACAGTCTAACGACATGCAGTTAGGTTAACTATTGACTCTTGCCCATAGTTGTGCAGGGTGTACCCTGCCTCTCACCCAATGCAATACTATTTCACAGCTGTGCCTGCTGGATAATGTCGTCCTCATGTTTTACCACCTGTGGGTTTATGGTCAGATTCTCCAAACCCTTTAATGTGTCGTCAGATTTTTACATCTTTCTTTTTTTTTTTTTTTTCTTTCTACCTCATGACCTATTTTTTCTGTGTTGCCCCTGACAACATACAAAAACAAAGGTCTGAACCGAACTGGATTTGGAGAACAGTTAATAATAACACAGGGGTTTCCTTTCAGTTTAATGCGATACTGCAAGCAAGACAACATATAGCAGTTTTGTTTTTGTTTTTTTTTCTTCAATTTTTTATTAGATTTTAGGAAAACGGTCCTGGTGTATAGAGAACACCACCATATGCAGCACAACTTTTACAAAAGTTGATTTTTTTTGTAGTTGGAACTATTTTGTGCTCAACACAAAATGAATCAGTATCACAAAATTGTATCAATATTTTCTTACACACTTACGAACTAAAACATTTTAATGAGCAGTAAAACCAACACTAGGAGCTAAAAGAGACTGGAAATCCTCAGAGCTTCATTTTTACCAGTAGAGCTGTAATAATTAAAGGAACATTCTGATTCACATCTTTGAGGAAATAACATATTTTTTCACATCCACTCTGCTGACCCTCACTGTAAACAGGCATCTTGTCTTTAATGGACCTGATTGATTCAATTCATGGTCAGAGAGGCAGACCGCACTGGCACCTAAGGAGGGAACACACAAATCCAATTAATTACGACTGCCTTGCTCATTTGAGCGTTTTGTAAGCACTAATTAATTAAAATATCCAGATGAACGTAGCAGCCTAAATACATTTTAAGCAACTAATCGGTGCAGAGGTATAGAGGGGAAAACAGATTGAGGCCGCGTCCTTTTTACATCACATTAATCTGAGGCAGGAAGTGCAGGAATTCGCCTCGATGACTCTGACATTAAAATGTGAACACAGGTCGTAGTGATGGAGAGCAGCGGGTGCTGGACCTCCCATATGATGCAAAGAGACTGCAACACCTGCAACACACAGTAACATATAGGCAGGAGAGCACACAGTGGTACAGTGAAGATGTTCCAGTCAGTTCCAGTAGGTTTGTTCCCTGTGATCCATAAAAGAGGCAAAAAGTTTGGCTCAAAACTAAACTAAAAGGTCAGTTCACCTAAATTATAAAACACTGGTTGCAGAAGCAAAATGACAAATTTTCTTTCTTTTCTTCTAATTAACTGATGATTTCCAGAGGTTGGTTAATGTCAATAAAAACACGTCTACTGACTGATTTAGAGAATTTCTAAATCGTATTTTTTTGTGTTGTTGGTTAAATGAGTAAATAAATGGTCACATTGCATAACTATAGCTGAGAGTTCAAACATAGTATTTGTTCTGTAAAAGCCAGAAGTTGCATTGTGTTTGTGCTTTGCTTGTTTTCGACAATCAAGTTCCTGATTTGAATCAAATATTCTGCAAATTTTAGACAATTTGACATCAACTGAAAATATAAAACATTTGCCATTTAAGAGCACAAGATTCTTTTGGAATGAAGGAATAAAAGAAACAAACCTTTGGAAAACATGTCGTTCTCAAAGTGATCAGCATAGTTAAATACCATCAGCTATAAATTTGTTGAACTGTCACATTATGCAAAATACACACACAACACAGCACTTCAGTGCAGCAATGTACAGTAAAATACAAATATTTACTACAGGAGAATAGAGATGATCACCTCTGAGTCTCTGCTGTGAGTACTGTACTGTGAGTACACACACACACACACACACACACACACACACACACACACACACACACACAAACACAGTCCCAGAGCAGAGCTGGTTCGTATCAGCTTGGTGATGGATGGAGGATGAGGTCAGTCCTCAGGGGGATCCAGAGTCTCTGGAAAAGTCCTGTTGTTCTCTCCCTCTCTCTTCTTCTCTCTCTCTGCTGTGCTGCAGTCCTCTGATGATCTCATCCTCTCACTCAGAGTCTCGGTAACCCACACAGTCACTCACACACACACACTCACACACGTCTACGCACCACATCCACTCATCACATCCTGGGGAAAACACTGCCGGTGATTCCCTCTTAAAGGAGCATGTTGATCATTGACCACAATGATTCTGGCTCTAAATAAACAACCCGAATCATGATGAGGGCTTCAATCTAAACGTTCGTCAGGGGTTTTACCTTCTTTGAGGTGATGATACATTCAGATATTTTTGATTACTTAAAATAGTGTCTGAAATAAAGTGTTATTTTACCCATTTCCTGTTATGACACTTTCAGGGACTTTCCCCTGGTTTTAGTTTTGGTCATGCTTTCTCTTTTAGGTGGTTTTCATGATCAATGTGAGGTTAACATTTTATTTGTTTTGCATATGATTAGACCAAAAGTCCTGCACTAATCTCCAAAATTTAAATCTGGGGACTCATTATTGACTGAATAAATAAACTATATCATAGCAAGTGTTGCCAGATGGTCATGTGTTTTTCACTTTTGGCTCATTTTCTGTGCACAGAGCACCTAAAATAATGATTTGGATGAGTTGTCATTGCATGCGTTTTGTACCATTCAGCCAAAATCCTGTAACAGTTGGTTTAAACTGTAAAGAACGAGAGCTGT
>OMLM01003666.1:63833-80186 GCA_900302695.1 Helostoma temminkii
GAAAGAGGGGAAAAAAGGTAAAAAAAAAAAAGGAGCATCTGGTGTGGGATAAGTAAACATGCAGATCACGAGCTGATGCCGTGACCCCAACATGGGATAAGTCAAAGTGGTGGGCAGTTGGATGATATAGACTTAAACATTAGTTATTTGGTCCAACATCACTTGTAAAGAGCTGTACGGTAGGATTATTTTATTTTATCATTTATTCATTAAACTGTGCTGGAACTGGCGTGGCCCTGGTACACATGCTCTGTTGACCCAGAACCATGGAAGCGTGCAGAACTAGGCTGGAATGTAATTAGTATCCACTTCAATTTAATAATGATTATCAATGATAACCAGTGGTTTAAATTGTAATCATTTGGAGGAGGTCCACATAGGACTTAATTTACTAAATGTTTGCATCTACCAAACCACATACCACATAGAACACCTGCAAAACAACAGCACAAGTTGATGTACTAAGAGTGCACACTGAGGACTGCATCTCTGAAAAGAACAAAATGGTGCACACTGTGGATTTTGCACCTTTGCCTTGATGAATATGCAAAGTAGGGTGTTTTTGTTCGAGCGTGCAAAATACAGGGAGGAGCAAATGCAAATACACATTCAATGTGATGTATGAAGCCTGAAAGTGAATTGCGGTGGCTGAGATTGCATCTGAATTAAATACTTTTTGAAAGGCAGGTGCAATGTGCCTGTGTATGGATGGCTGGTGTTATTTCAGGGAGTATGATTCAAAGGGGAAATTAAAGAAACGAGTGTTTACCACTTGTGTTAATATATCTGCAATGATCAAGAAAAAATGCAAATACAATAAACATATTCTCTCTCTAATGATCCAATTTTGAAGGTGTCTGGCGTGCTAGGGGCTTCAGTGTTATGAGGGTTAATTAAGTTACCGAGCTCCCTCTTTTATTAATTCCAGCCTTAGTGATGCTTTACCATCTATAACAAAATGTGAGAATTTGTTCTTCACTCTGACAAACACACTGTTGAGCCATAGACACACAGTGCATCACAAAACAAAGTCCTGTTCGGTTCATCTAGTGGTTGAGAAGGACTTCACCGTTACAGTGGAAGGACGCTGTTTTTAGGAGGTTAGAACCTTTGATGTCCCGACACCACCCTCGTGTACTCATACTACAATAAACAAATGCTGCAATTGCAATATTATTAAGTACTTGTGTCAGTACTTGGTATCAACTTACTCAAATGTAAATACTTGTGCTCTTACTCAATCAGGAAAAGAGCGGTATTGGGACATCCCTAATCTCGGTCATCCTCTAAACTTTCCATTATAGACACCACTGAAACAGGCAGAATCCTCTTTTAAATATGACCACCTCCACCATGTTTGCACCTGCGGTCAATCAGGCAATTTTTCTTAATAGATCAATCACAAAACGCCTAGAAACCAGATCATACCATGGAGAGGTGCTGTCGAGACCTCCTGTGAACTTGCTCACAGAACAGCCTGACAGCAGTGCAGGGAAACACGCTTCTGACAGTGTTTGAGCGATTCTCACTCTTCTTACCAGTCGGGGAATTTCACCGTGCACAGCATAGTGGAGCAGGGAGGAGGACTCCGTCTGAGCGGAGCAGAGTGGATGAATTTCTCCTGCTACCATGGCTTGAGCTGCACACTGCAGCTTTTAAGATCATTAACAAACATGGGCAAAGTTAAATCTGATAAAAGTTCAGCACGGTGCCCAAAGGCAGTGCAGCTGCCACGTTTGGCATTTTCACTTCTTCCTTAAGAAGAAATGACTGACACTAATGCAAAGAGAATCAGCAGCTGATCATAAGCGAACTGTCTTACACTCATGCTGTCTTTCTTCCTCTTTTTCTGTCTCTCTCTCTCTCTCCCTCTCCTTTTGTCAAACGTTGCCACGGTAACAACTGCCTCCTTTTTGGACCAAGTTAAGGTGGTGTAATTTTTTTAAGTCCCATAGTGGGTTCACAACACTAACACCTTCTGCCTCACACATTATCATCATCATCATCATCATCTGCACAGTCAGCCCACACTCACATACAGTAGATTTGATTTTTCTGTTTTTGTTCACACTCTTCATCCTTTGTTGACATCTCTCTCTCTTTTCAGGTCCCACTGGAGATTTCCCAGAGTGCTGCTCGTCGTAGAATCTTTCAGATCGAAGGGGACGAAAGGTGATTGGAGAAGGAGGTGGAGCCTCAGGAAGAGTCCCGCCCCCCATAGTGAAGACCGTCCCCTCTGAGGAAGTGCAGTAAGTACCAGGTTCTTATCTTTTGGACACGAAGTTGTTCTGCATTCTTTGGGATTCCATAAAAGCAGTGGTGTTTTATTTTGAAACACCTGCACATCCTGTGTTTTTGTTTTAGAGCATTTCAGTTTCAGCAGTTCACTTTTGTAAACCATCAGGATTCCTATCTGTTTAGCTGTTGAAATGATGCAGGCACTTTAGCCTGGCCTTTGGTAGCTTTAGCATCACAGGACAGTACAATGGAATAAAACTTTCATTGTGAAAGTGTTTCCATAATGCATTTAAAGTCTGCACATACAACCTTAAATCACCCTTGTCTCAACCACTAGGGGAAAAAATGCTAAAAGCTTCATCCTGGATGGCTGAGAGGTGAACATTTTCAGAGGTTCCTGAACTATGTTTGAAAAATAAGTAAATGCCATTTTGGCATTCAGCTTTTACAACCAGACCCCGTCCCTGTTTGATTAATGGCGGCTTTACAGGATCCAGGATTCTGGGATGTATGGTGGGAGCAGGAGAAATGTGACTCGTGTTTCTCAAGCGAAGAAGTAAACACATAAATGACATTGTTGAGCAGTTGCAGGTGATTTTTTTATGGGTGTTTTGTGGTGTTGGAGTTTGGCAGGTTAGTATCTGCTTTTTGTAGCAGTGAAAGTTAATTTTTACTCCATTTGAAAAATACTGTGTGTCAGTCTCAAATGTGATTTAAAGACAACCCTTGAAATGATAATAGATTTAGAGAATGGATGGATGGCAGCTTTAAGATCTACACTTTGGTTTTTATAGTGTTCACTAGAGAGATGGTTGTTCTGCTGTACTGTATGTGAAAGTGTTTCCATCATGTGTGATCCAGAAGAAACAACCCAACTCATAGTGGTGTCTGCAGCAACTTTAACTGGATTCTAGTCTGTAGTCCTGCCATTTCCGAAATACTTTGACCCCAACCAGTCGAGGCAGATGGACGCCTACCTTGAGCCTGGCTGTGCTGGAGGTTTCTTCCTTTCCACTGTCACCTAGTGCTTGGTCAAAGTGTTGTTCCATATAGTTGTAAGATCTTAAACTTTACATTGTAAAGTGCATTGAAATGACTTGTATAAATAAACTGAATTGAATTGAAAAATACTTCAGAAATGTGTGAGTCCAATTCAGAGTAGATGTGATGATCTGCTGCTTTTCTGTGATTTATATTGGTGCAAATTTGAACATTTTCAGGTTTTAGACAGTTGTTTTGACAATGAAGAAATCCAAAGATAGTGTGCATTTAGGTTCTGAATATTTTTTGTATAGTTTATCCACAAAGAGAAGAGACAAGTTTATTTATGTATTACATTCAGTTGTTTTCAAAATATTCAAAAAAGACAATTATGCCATTGTCTTTATGCTGAAATTAAACTTTCTTCAAACACAACATGCAAATACATCTGCATATTAAGATTTGCAGAGGCATACTGTATAATTTTCTACTTTTGATGGAAAACAGGAGGTTGGAGCTAAATTTTGATTACATTTAATTATGAAAAGGCATCAGAGGAAGCACTTGGGTTCTACTTTCAGCTGGAGGAGAACAGTATGAGGATGGAGCTCTATTCTGAGCTTACCCACATTGTTAGAGGATCTCGCCCGGTTGACCCACTGCCCCATTTTCACCAGTGGTATGCAACTTTTGCTTTATAAACTGAAATATAAAATATGTAACATGTACTGTAAGACCTGCAAAGGCACATGGGGTCCTATTGCTGGCTCTAGAACACAAACAGGAGGTCGGACAGCAATGAGACACAGCCTAAGACTCTCCTCATTTTGCATAATGTGCCAGTTTTCAACTGTGGGGGTTGTCCTATTGTGGAGTCTATAAGTGACAAACAGACAGAAAATAGACTTTACTGATGAAGATGTTGTGTAAATAAAATCACTATCAGCGATAAAACAGTCTCATTGTCACATTAAGGGCTTTAGTCTTTAGATTTTGTGATGGATTACTGTAATTTTTACGCTCCGTATTTCTTTACAAATATTTAGCTTATAACTTTCTGCTATTACCATAATGATCCATAAGTTGACTTTCTCAGAGTTCTGTTAAATAAAACTTAACTCCCGGGCAGAGTGTAGCAAGTTTAAAATATTTGTTGCCCAAAATGTCAGAAATTAACCATAACCATAACCAGTCCTGCCTTTGCATTAATTGACCAACTAGTCACAGATCACTTCAAAACAAACGGTTCACAGACCCTCAAACTCAGGCCAGACCTGAGATACCTGGATAAACACACATTAAAGGAACTAGGTGTTACTAGGTTGAACTATAACTCGCTATTCTAAGTTATAATCTTTAAAATGTGTTAGATTTTACATGATCTGGTTAATGTTGGTGAGACTGGTAGCCTTTAAGTAGCAGTACAAGATTTTTTAAGATGACATAAACTTCACAAATCAAAATGGTGCAAAAATAGTGAGAAACTTTATCTCTTTATATTTCTCATGTCACCAAGTATAAACATCTGTGCAGAAGAATAAAGCTATAAGTTTACACCTATTATTATAGTAAAGAGTGACGATGTAAAAAGCAAGATGGTGTGAATTCCACAGCTCCAGTCAACAGAGGAGCCTCTGAGCCTCAGAGGAGAAATTCCAGGAGGAGAAAAATGATTCGTCATGAAAAAGTTTAAAATGTATTTGAAAGCGTTTAGTCTCATCTTCACTAAGTGACACTGCGCAGGTGTTTTTAACGAAATGATACACCAGTGTCAGGTATAGTCTCTTCTCGTCCACCAGGAAGATAAAATGTAAAAGTGAAATCGAATCCAGTCTCACTTTTGGGATCATTGTTCCTTCAGCGTCCTTCAGTCCTCCAGAAAGTATGAGTTAAAAAAAAACACAGTGTTGCATAATTCACAGGCTTAGGAGGCACTGACTTGTCCTGAATCCAGTCTGTGTAGGGCTTACTTTGTCACTCTCTCTTTAAAGTGTGCGTGTTTTCTCTCCTGATTTAGTTTAGATTTAAGAAGAGCAAGCCCACACCATTCTGCAATAAATTTTTTATTCTGTTTGTGCATACTTTCAAGTGTTTGATTTACTTTGTTAAATTAAAAACAGGCAGGTTTCCCCAAAAATTATTTTTTTGTATAATTTCCACTCATTTACACCTTAAAAAATGTTAAATTGGAGTTTTGGCGAGCAGATATTGCGCCATAAAGGCTGTTGATAAATTGGAGCGTGACAAAGAAGTGACATTGTAAAGGTGAAGAGAAGAAATTGAGTGTGAGTGATGGACAAAGATTGGAGAGGCACATCTGGAAGGCTGAGAGGTTTTTGGGTGGGTGAGTAAGAGAAGGCCAAGACACCTCTTTTGTACAGAAAGTGGCTCCAGGAAAAAGTCAGAGGGACACTTTAAAAGATGTGACATTTCATTTCCAAACTTAAAAACAGAGGTGCAGTTTTCTGCAGATTGGCCTTTGTAGAGTTACAAAGTGCAGATGGAGCGAGTGAGAGCTGGTTTGAGAGCAGAGGCAAAAAGGAGGAAGAAGGAAAATCATATTTGAAAGCACAGTATCAAATGACCCGATGTGATCCAGCAGAAGGACTAATAGAAGAGGCACATACTTCAAACTGATCAGAGGAAGAAATGTTTTTTGAATCAGGTAGAAATGTATGCTTCAGTTTGGAAAACGGTGTTGATCCCTCCTCAGCTGGAACCAACTTGCTTGGTTCAGCAGGTTCATGCAGTAACAGTTTAAACATGGCAGCGTCCACAGCCTCTGGTGCCCCCGCGGCACTAAACTACACTGGCTTTGTAGACCGAGCTGCCACAGAGGCTGCAGCTATGTTAGACGCTTGTGTAATTTGGTACAGCACGGATTTGGGAAACTTTTCAACAAGGTTGTTTGAGTAGAGGCTGTGCAGCTTGTGTTAAAAAGTTTTTTGTAACCACATCTGGAACCATCATGGAGGTCCTCTGCTGAATATTTGTTATATGGATAAAAGTATGACAAACAGGAGAGAAACTGAAAAGGACCTGGGAAAAAGTACGAGCAAGTACACACATATCACACTCGCACAGAGTTGTGCTGTTACCCAGACAACTGTGTGGTGTTTTTCCAGTGTATCTAGAAGGAACACTCCACTGAAAATCTATGTTTTAAGTATCAAAAACTCAGAGTCTGTAGGCTTTAGAGCTGAATCTGTAGGTTTGTATCTCAGTAGAAATGCAACAGGTCAGTACAAAATGGATGTTGTGTGTAACATATGTTATGAAGAAGCTTTGACTATATAAAGCGTACCTTTTGCATTTTTCAAATTGACTATTTTCACAGTTCTCCTTTTCCCTGTCATTCACGTTTTGCTTCTCGACGTCCTCGTTCTCCCAACTTTGAGTTGCTCATATGTTTTTAACATTTTAAACAACTGTGATGTTGTCAATGACCACAGGCCACTTCAGTGTCAACTTCCTAAAACAAAACAAAGAAACGGGCACAAATGTACAGATGAGTTGGACAAACAGATCGTGCGGTTGTACTTATTGTCAATGACTTTAATGGGCAGGATTAGGAATGGGGAAGTCATCTTCCTGCATAGATTGACATGGACGTGCTGTTTGTATGATGTTGATGTGACAGATGTATCATTTAAGGTTTGAGCAAAATAACCTCTTTTAAACCAAAAATGTCTGATTGTCAGGCTCATTTTTCATTTAATTCTATGTAAATCCTGGAAACCGTTCCATTTGGGACAGCAAGCCAGTGATCATTGCATGTTCACAGTTACTAGGTCATTTGTTTTGCCCATATCAGCAACTGAGACACTTAGATTATATGTTGAAATGATCCAAAACCAATTTTTGAACATGGAGGAGAGCAAAAGCCAACTTGGGGGCCACTAGAGATGTGGGGAACTTTCATATTTGTTGGACGTGCATGCGGCAGCCAAACTAGAAGACAAAACTGTTTTTGAGGAATTTGCACAATTTGACTGTTATTCGACTGTTTGTGACTGTTGACACAATTTGTTTGATGTAGTCATGTTTTGAACTGAAATAGTACCTATTTGGCCTAAAGTTTACCTACCTGACACCCAGGCATCCAACCTCTAATGCATATGGTTCACATTTCAAAACTGGATTTAACAATAACACTGGAAGTAATCATTAAGGCCTGTAACATGAGTGTTGTACAGTACAGTATTATGTACAGTGTTTTGGATGTGCATTTTGTGATAAGGTGGAGGTTCTCCTACAGAACTACAGTTATGCTGTAGAATTGCTGAAGCATATTTCTGTCTAAAACTAGACCCAATGCTGAAAATGCTATATCTATACCATTTCTGCTAGTATATTAAATTTTTCCACTGCAGCAAATTGTAGTCGCCAGTCTAAAGGCTCACTAGTGCAGAAAACCTGACCAACCAAAGCCAAAATTTACCAGCATTTGGCTGCTGTCCAGTTAGCTTTTTCAGTGTTTTGCTGGGCTCCAGCCAGCCTGCAGGCCAGTGCCAGCCCCACTGGGTGCTCGGGAAGGTTTATTTTCACGGCCCTTCTGCTTTATTGAATGGGCCCCGTGAAGCTCAAGGGGTGGAGCATCGTGCTAACACTGCCAGGGTGATGGGTGCAGTTTGCACATGGGTCATCCCTGCTAAAAATATTTGCATCAGAGGTGCTACAGTATGAAGCGTTTCAAGTCCAAGCTTCCACCAAATGGCACATCGCTGGAGTTGCAGAAACTGCTCTGCACCTGATCATTTGGTGTTTTTTTTTCCCCACCTGTTTTCTCCTACAAGGAGTCTTTCCTCTGTTTTTAATGCTGCGTAAGTTTCATGACCCTTAGGCCTTTCAAATTTGATTAAAAACCTACTGAATCATTTAAAAAAATGAATGGGCATTGAGGGACGATAAGGCTGTTTTCCTGAAAAGCCATTTTTTGCAGATATGTGGCTTTATCACCACAGTGATATATCACTGCGTGTGTGTGACTGCACAGTTATGACTTGCAGCTACAATATCTATTAGTGTTAATTATGCAATGAATGAAAAATATTTAACTGCATTTTGTTTCCAGCTGATCTAAATGTTTGAATATTCCTGGTATGTCTCATTATTAATTGTAGAAAACAAAGGCTGCACGATTAATGTGATGCCCTAATGTTGTCACCCTCTGATCATACTGTTGTTGATAAAATCGCCATCTGTTACCTCCAAATGCTACTGCTGCTGTATTCTTACAACAAGAGCGGCAGCAGTGTTGTTGCAGGAAGCGAACGGGAATCTAAACCAGGGGTGGGAGTATGAGGAACGGTGCAAGTACTCTGCGAGGGCTGATGGGATCTCCACAACCGCTGGTGGAGGTATTGACTACGTGGGAGAGAATGACTCACCCTAAGAATCCACACAGATATATACACACCTGTGGAGGAGGTGTGTGTGGGCAGTCAGTGTGGCCGAGTTGCTCTTTCACTGAGCTGTAGTATGAAAGTGTTGCCTCACTGCGGCTGCTGAACTTCACTACTACAACAGTTTCCTTGCTTTTCCTCTGTTTTTTGCGTTTTTGTGTTATCTGTTGTGTTTTACAATAACACACCTCCACTGTAGATGTCAGGCCTTCTTGTACAAGGAGACATTTTACTTGTTTGTGATTCAGTTGTTTTGCTTAGTGGTTGAGTGTGATTTGGGCTTTTCCTCTGGGTCCTTGGTGTTAAGTTTTAAACCATTAGGATGTTGTTTTTTTCCATCCATCTGGTTGGTAGGTAGTGAAATGTGTCATCTAAAATACACTATATGAACAAAAATATTTGGCCACACCTGGAGGGAAAAGGCTGTTTTACAGGGTTTGGGCTATGCCTCTTATCTCCAGTGAAGGGCAATCTCAATGGTCCCATATTATGCAAAATTCACTTTTTAAGTCATCTTAATACACTTACATGACTTTCGGGTATATGTACAGATACACCAAGCAGATTAGCAGTGAACCCCATGCTTATTTTATATTTTCATGTAGAAAACAGCACCAGAACAGTCCAATATGGTTTTCTCCCCTATATCAAGTCATATAGGGGAGCAGTGATATGAAGTAATGATTGGTTTATGGCTGTTGAATTGACATCAAAACTGAAGCTCAAAGATGGACTTATTCTGACTGTCTGTGACCTAAACTTGAGTCTAGTTTAGAGTTTGAAGCCATAAGTATTACCATTTTAACATGTTTGGTCTTGTTTTTTACTGGATTACCTGCAACGTGTGTGCATGTGTCAAAGTGATGAATGGTTTGTGGATGCAGGACAAATTGTAAGCTAGTTTCACATCAGTACTGTGTAGGGTTGAGTAGAGACATGGTATGAAACTTTTAAAGCTCTTTTTATGCTTTCATTAGGCTGGATTATGTTTTCTGTGTTCTTGGCAGTCTGCAGACTGAATCTGTTTATTTACCTCTTCCTTATGAAACTTCACGTGCGTCACCGTACATGCAAGGCACATGTCACCAAACAGGATGGGAGGGGGGAGCAGGCTGAAACAAGTTGTTCCAGAGACGGGCTCTAAGCGCAAAATTTCAGCCAGGGCAGATATAAGGATCTTCTTGTTTTTTGTTTTTTTTTTAGCTTTAAAAAAACATTCTGTGAAAAAACATTCAGATACAGAAACAAAGTTGGCAAAGTTTAGAATTTTGAGACATGTTTGCTGCAAAATAAGCAAATGAATGCAATTCTTAACACATTAAAAGTGTTTGTATCCAACCACACCAGAGAACCTTAATGAACTTCGTTCTAGTTTTATAAAGTTCTAGTTTCAGATCTGTAATGTAGTAATTGACTATTATTGCAATTAAATTTTAACACTACACTTAAAAATTAACCCTAGCCCTGACAGTGGCATTGTTAGCTATACAAACATTGCCTCAGCGTTCACACTGAAAGGTGCAAATATGATTAAAACTGCTTGTTGAAAAACAGTGAACATGAAGTAAACTGTGTCAAAAGAAAGAGGATAGTTTTTCACTTTACTGAATACATTACAATTCTGTATTTTCTATGTTTTAAGTCTAGTCACATAAATTAATATAAACCTATATGGACCTTTTAATATATTACCTTCATTTTAAACGTGACATTAGCCATCAGCCCATGTATGCATTTGAGTAAATCTTCATAGTTGGCTTTGTTACAGCAAAACGATTACAGGAAAACATACGGAACTCAACATGTCAACATGAGCCATCATCATATATTTCTCACAGCAATGGCGAATATAGTCTTTTATGCTTTTGCTGTAGTTTTGAAGAACCCTACATGAATACAGATAAAAGCTTGATTGATATGGTCTAGAAGAATTAAGAAAACCTTGGTTTTCATGGTAAGTGATTATTTTTTTTGAATTTAATTTAATTTACTTTCATAGCTGTGCTGTCAGCCTGCCAAAACTGGAATTCTTTAGCTTTTTAGCTTGACAATAAAACAATAACTTTTTTTAAAAATTGCATGCAAATAGATGGTTGTAGATTGGAGTTTGGAGCAGTAAGCCAAACAAAAAAGTAAATATAGAAGTTTCACATATTAATTCTATTTATTTTGCAGATTGTGAAAATGTGTGCTACATCAGAGTGAAAACTACTACGGCAGGTCTTCAAACTCTAATCAACTTGAAGTCTCTTAAAGTTTTAAGCTATCTTTGTGGGCACCTCCTTGGGTAGAAGACACCCTTTACAGACAAGGAAGTCAGTATCAGCTGCAGTGGAGCCCTGCTCTTCCAGATAGTGTTTTTATTTTGAACCCCAGCACTTTGTCCATTCATGTTAGCAGCTCAGTAACGCTGGAGTTTATCCAGCACCACATAACTGAGGCCATGATGAAGTCAAGTGTTGAAGTCAACTGTTTTATTCTGAAAGGTAGATTCTCCTCACATCTCCCTCCCAGTCACCCATTCATCCACCAACACATTTGTTCAATTTTGTTAAGTGCCACTCAAGAGATATTCAAAAAAAGAAAAAAATTCTTTGGGGGACGGGGGGTTAGAAAGGGACAGATTTTACAGGTTTTTAAGAGCTAAAGCTAAAAGCAGAAATGGAGATTTTAAAGGTAACTAATCCAATTACAGTTAAAGAAAATTCAGTTGCTGTGTTCAAAATGGAGAAGGGAAACAAGCTAATTGCGGCACAAGAAAGCATCCAATGACCCACATTTAGCCCTTCTACTAATTACCAACAAAGTACTCACAGTTTTTAGATGCATTTGTCAGAAAATTGCAGCCCGAGGATGAAATTTGGTTTGAAATGGGTAGAAATTGGCAGGTAATTGTTGAAATTAGCAAACATAAGGTTGACAGTGGCTTTTGGAGTGAAGTAAAGTTTTCAAGGATGTGTGTTTCAGGGACATCGCTACATGCATTTTCTGCATTTATATAAATAAAAATAAATTTCTTTATTAGGATACACTGTGCTGATTTTACACATTAAGTTCTGTCAAGACAGAGCCTACTCTGCTTCAGTTGGTTTGTCAAGTTGAACTGAGCTTAACAGATACTATAACAGAAAGTCCTAACCAAGACTGGGGGTTTAGAGTTGATACAGTTTTAATAATTTATAATGCTATGCATTGGCAACAATCTGGGGATACAATACATACCACGATACAGGGATTCAATATATTACGATTGCTCTTTTCAATTGAAATTTGAGCTCTTTAGTGTGTTTCAAGACAATCAGAAGATCAATTTAGTTTAAACAATGCAAAATGAGCCAGTTTATGCCACAAACTGATGAATGTAAACTGTTAAAAATCGGTACAGTATTTTTGAGAATTTTCTTACGCTCCTAATCAGTCATGTACAGAATCAATTTCCACAATAAATGTCGGACAGTTAATGTAGTACAAGAAGCTGGAATATTTTATGGCATTTAATGTCTTTTTACAGTGTGGACCTCAGAGAGGTAATTATTGTGCAATATTTTCTCAAATTTTATACCTCTTTGATAGAATTGGTAGTAGAAATGTGTCAGGAAATGTAAGAATTACACCTGAAACCGCACTCAAACTGGTGATACTACAATTAATCTTAAGCACCTTAAACCCCAAGGCCACCTGGACTCCCCAAATGTCAAAATCTGGGACATGGAAAGGCCAAATCACTCACTGCTGCTTGTAAATCTTAACTGCTGCACACGGTTAATGAATATATTAGCATTCTGGTACATTTTGGCAGCCAGACCATGAAAGAAATTGTGTAAAAAGAGTTATATGCAGTGTTTATTAGAAGAAAATATGTTAAATTGTGAGATTTAACTTGGCTTTATGCAGATTTTACACCAAAGAGGTGAAAGATTTAGTCACATTTCATGATAGTCTGGTTTAGGTGTTTTTAGGTGTTTACAGGAACACATTCACGTCAGTGGTGTCAACTTGGGTTACATGTCACACATTTGAAACAAAGAACGTATGAGGACATGATAAAGTGTTAATAACATTTTCTGAAATCCTTGGATTCAGATTTTAATGTTTCTCAGGTGTTTTCCTTAAAACTGTAGTGAGAGTGTTAGTTTCACAGAGCTGAGATCATGTTTCTGCTGTTCAGAGGTGGTACGCTGTGATACTTCACTGATATCAAACAGTACTCCCAGTGAAGGCCAATTGGAGATAGACTGCTGGGAAATTTCTAAAATTACTATTCCAAATTTACAAGGTGGAGCGCTGCCACTGTTAGACAGTTTAGGGAGAGCCGCGGTGCGTAAACCGTTTTAGTTCGTCTCCTGCTGTGATGCAATCTGTTACGAGCATCAGTCAAATCACCCTCTCTGTTAGAGGATAAGAAAACACAGCCGTCAGCCAAGTTGGTAAAATCGGCAAACATTATGGAGGATTCCCCAACCTGCATTTACACTGCAGATAGAGCTGCAGCATCTTTTCTGCTCTTTTGGAGGAAGGCTGAAGCTGCAGGGCAGCACTTACAGAACACCTACAAGTGCTTTTAACACATGCAGGTGTCTTTAGTGTGTAGATTCAAGGATTCAAAAAGGCTCTTACATGTACTTATTAAAGATCTTTATTTAACATGCTATTGGAGGGTGCTTCTCTCTTTATGTCCACTTTGATGAATCCAGAACAGAGTTAGAAGCACAATCTGTTTCCTGTCTGCTTTACTGAACACAGATGGGCTTTTTGTCCCCCAAATATTTAATTTCCTGGTTCCTTTATTTTTTTATTCTGGCCTTTTATGGTTTCACAACTGCAGGAAATAGCGTGAACAGGAACATTTATTATGTAATCTATAATAAAAAAGTATTTCTGGGGCAGACGCACAGGTAGCAGAACCTTGAATAAATGATTGGAGATGCTTCTATGCTGGACAAAAGCCTTGCTGTTTTGATGAAAACCTTCACATTCACCAGACCACCACCATTGTTAAAACACTAAATGGGGGAATGTCTTTTTCAAGAATGGTGTTCAAAGAGTTCATAGACAAGAAGCACTGAAGCTTTTCAGAAGGCTCAGAATGTAAATGTAGTGAGACTATGTTGTTGAATTAGTGAATTATACACTCATTTGGCAGCTTATTATGTACACTTAGCTAAAACCTGTCCAACATAAAGGTTGCAATGTTGAGTTTTTGTTCAGACTGTCTCACAGAAGTATTGATTGATTTGTGTTATGTTGCCTCTGCATTATACAGAGTGAGATCTGTTATTTAGCCTAGCCATGATGATATAAATGGACAATACACCTCAGCAGCTATTCTCAAGAAACAGTTAGAACAAAAATAGAACAATGACACTTTTACGAGGATTTATTGCAGGACGGTTGTTTTAGATTGCATTCGTTTAGCCAGGTGCACCTGATAAACTGCCAACTGGGTGTTTGTGCAGCCATTTTATTATTGTTGTTATTATATTTGTTTCTAGTACCATATCAGAAGTTCTTCCCATAAAGACGATCCTCGTAGCACAGCGTCAGCATCAACTTGGGATCTACACTGAAGTCTGTTAGAAATCTGGGAGTCATCACTGAAAAAAGCTTTTCTGAGCACATTTTTATTTCTTTTACTTTTGTTTTATTTATTTCAGGGACACTGCACATTAATCAACATTGCTGTAAATGTGCCGCTGTTAGCCCAAAGGCTCATTTTCAACTGCTGTCCCTTGGGTCTCCTTCATCTCCCGGCCCTGCAGATTTGCTCCCTATAACAAAAGAAAATCAGGCCCAATCTGTTTGTATTTGTTACCCAACTCCTTGTGCAGGCGCTTGTCACGTCTCGTCTTGAGTTTAACAGGACAAAATAAAGCAACATGTCTCATTTTTCTTTATTCTTTCTTTCTTTCTTACGAACCAGTGTTCGTAGTTCTATCATTGGCTTACAGTGGTAATCTGCACCAGATTCAGATCTGACACTGGACAGTACTGGTCAGCTGAACAGAACCTTCCTGGCTGAGCACACTAATCCAGGCCTACTGTCCCTTCCACCTGCCCTGCCAACATATTGCTTCTGGTGGTTCCTGCACAGAACAGCAAAAGATGCTAACCAAAGGTGATAGATGAGCTACCTAACTCTGCTCCCTCAGCTAACTCAATCCCAAAATTCAGAAAACGTTGAAGAAAACATCCATTATCCTAACTGCTTGTCATCTTAAAGGCAATGGGATGACTGGAGCCTATCCCAGTTGTCACTAGGCAAGATGCAGGGTACGCCCTGGACACAGGGCTGACAGCCCTTTTGTCCAGAGTTGCATTTACACAAGTGCAGCGCTCACCTGGACATACTCCATTTGAAATGTGTTCACACATCAGGAGACATAGTCCGTTTGTTTTCAACTGGGGAGGGTCTCTGTCTAGAGAGTGCGGGAGGCAGGATTTTTGTTTACAGCATCTAAGTAGAGCCAATTACATGATTAGATATGATGTGTAATGTCTATAGAAACGCGATACAACAGTAGAAAGCATGAAAAATATGTTATGCTTTTGCGATGAGCAGATCTAACAGTAAAGGCCCACATTCTCACTGTGAATACCTGGAGAATTACCGGCTGTGTTCACACCCAGGCTCACACAGACATTACGCAGACTTTGTACCAGGGGGCTGGCAGGATAAAGCCTGGGTAATATCCATGTAGGTTGCCTGGCATGTTTGCGTTCACACATGTAGCTCACGCGAATAAAGTTCGGAGATAGTCCGGACTCCAGTGCATGTGTGAAAGCAGTTATCAACCATTCACACTCATATTCCCCTTTTGGCAATTTAGAGTCAGTTAATTTAACTGCATGTCTTTGGATAATGGGAGGAAGTTGGAGAACCTGGAGAGAACCAATGCAGACATAGGAAGAACATTCAAACTGTACTTAATTTGTAAATCAACTTGAATAAAAGCAACTGACAAATAACTAAAAGTAAATCGTTCACTGCAATCATCATTTTCCAAAGAAAATTGAGTTATGTCCTTTTGTTTAAAAAAGCAAAATTGGGGGAAATGTGTCATCCACACTCTCTGAGAGTTGTTCAGAATTCAAAGAACTGAAGTTGACTCTTGTCTGAAAATGAAGACATTCGGGAAGACACTGAAAGCAGACAGTGTGTCATGGCCGTGGGCAGTAAAATGTGAGCCTTTTCACCACTTCTTCAGACAGCTATATTGATCAAACCTGAGATGAATGTTGCTCTTTCTAACATAACCCATCATTATGTCTGAATTTTTACAGTTCATACATTCATTCAACACTGTCAACAGTGAATACATGCACTTGAGTCAGCTGATTCAATTCATTTGCAATCAATGATCCAAGGTTGGTTGGTTTAAGTCAGTGTAGGTTAAATTATAATTATGTTGAGGTGTTAGTGTTGCAGATGCATAATAGCACAGGTTTAGGATCTTCGCAACTTTAGTTAATTATATTGTACTATATGATATGATTTGGCTTGATGTGTGATGATGCAATATGACAAATGTTGCAAAGGAATATTTTTTTTCTACAGATTATGATATCATACGCTATTTAGTTTCTGCAGATTTCCCCCCCCCAGGTTTCTGTATTTGACTTGTAGTAATGTACAAAACGGGTTAAATTTGGATTTTTGAAACCTGAGATGTCCCGCTGAGAGACCGGAGACGAGGATAGAGGGAAAAGGGTCGAGGACAGATGGAGAGAT